>CAXKVR010000292.1:0-129413 GCA_964058845.1 Carex sylvatica
CTCGAATGCGAAGGAATATGGTGATCAGTTTGCAACATGAAGGGACTCTGATTATAGAAGAGTCAGCAATAAGAGCAGCTTTTTTCCAACACATGAAGAATCTAATTGGTACAGACAAATCAGTTTGTGACTTTGACCTTAACGGGCTCTATTGCAACCAACACCAGCTGTCACTGCTTGATAGTCCTTTCACAACACATGAAATAGAATGGGCCGTCCAAAATCTAGCAAAGAACAAAGCGGCGGGACCTGACAGATTGCCTAATGAATTTGCTCACATTTATTGGGACCAAATTAAGGAGGAAGTGATACATATTGTTCAACTATTTCATCAAGGAGAAATTAACCTCAAGGAGGTGAATAGAGCAAACATAATAATGATTCCCAAACACGAGACAGCAGAGGAACTCAAGGACTATCGGCCTATTAGTATAATCAATTTAATACCAAAGATTATATCTAAAATATTAGCAACAAGGCTGTCAAAGGTACTACCTGATCTAGTATCAATGGAGCAAACAGCATTTATAAAAGGTTGGCAGATTTCAGAGAATTTCGTGGCCACACGGGAAATTTTACAACATATCTCTCATGCAAAAAAACAGGCAGTTTTTCTCAAGCTAGATTTCACCAAAGCCTTCGATACTTTAAATTGGAGATTTATGCTAAATGTGTTGAAGGTACGAGGCTTCACAACAAAGTGGATCTGGTGGGTAGAGCATCTGTTAAGCTCCTCTTCCTCTAGAGTCATAATTAATGGAGAAAACTCAGAATTTTTTACTCACAAGAGGGGCCTTCGGCAGGGAGACCCTTTATCCCCGCTCCTTTTTATCTTGGCTGTAGATGTGCTACAAAAACTAATCCAGGCAGTCAGCTCAATCTTGAGGTCTTCTCTTACCTCAAAGATCCTAAAACCGATCTTAGCAATGCAGTACGCAGACGATACGGCAATAATAGCAGCTGCTGATTTAACAACCTTGATCACTCTCAAAATAGTACTAAGGCTATTCTCTGACATGTCGGGCCTCCGTATAAATTTTTCTAAGAGCTCATTTCTACCCCTTAACCTCTCAAGAACACAAGAGGCTCATGTCAGATTGGTCTTTGGTTGCACTAAAGCACAATTACCTATCTTATATCTGGGAATGCCCATGACAATTAAAAGGCCGGGTAGAGGAGATTATTTACCAATGCTAGAAAAGATCGAAAGAAGACTACAAAGCTGGCAGGGTAGATTGCTCTCAAGGGGAGGCAGATTTCAATTGATGGAATCAGTGCTATCAGCAATCCCGATATACCACATGACATGTTTTGTCTTCCCAAGGTGGGTACTGAACAGAATCGATTCTATTCGTAGAAATTTTCTTTGGGGCAAAGGTAATACAAATGAAAAAGGCATGTCTCTAATTAATTGGGGAGCAGTTTGTATACCGAGGAGCCATGGTGGGATGGGGGCCTCGAACCTGGAGCTAAGAAACATAGCGCTGGTTTTGCGGTGGTGGTGGAAAGCCTACACGGAGCCAAGCAGCTTATGGACTTCTGTGGCAACCATGTTAAGAGGCTCTGCTTTACAAACAGATGGTCCGAAATTGTGGCTGGTACAGGGTTCTTTTTTCTGGCAGCAACTTATCAAACTCAAAAGGTTATTTCACTGGTGCACTCGATTTCAAATAGGAGATGGACTAACAATTTCTTACTGGTACGATAACTGGAATGGCACATCGTTGAGAAGCATGAAGGATGGGCAATTAAAACCGGCTTTTCAAGGAATCTCCTTGCGCGAAGCAGCTGACATACTATCAGACATAGCACCGGATGACGAAGAAACCAGTAATCTGGTATTCACACAACATGAAGATATACTGGCATGGCGCTGGTCAACAAATGGTGTTTACTCTGCCTCATCCGTTTATCAGGTGATGATCACAGCAGGTTTAACAATAGATCGATGCAATATTTTTTGGAAAATTCATGCTCCACCCAAGGTTAAAATATTCACATTCCTACTTTTCAAGAATAGATTGCTTACTCATGCAGTGCTAGAGAATAAAGGAATAAGCTGTGATTTAAAGTGTGTTTTGTGTGATACATGCTACCTGGAGACATCCCATCATCTTTTCTTTACATGCCCATACGCAAGAAGGATGTGGACTACTTTATATTCTCAGAATGAAGCATATCATGCAGGACAAACTTTGGAGGATGCATGGGATCATTTTGAGACAAACTTTGCCAAACTAACAAAAGAAGCAAGAGCAAGCAGGGGACCTCTCTTCATGGCAATACTGTGGCATATATGGAGACAGAGGAACGAGAGGGTATTTATGGGAAAATCACTGCCGTATGAGTCGTTAGTGCTGAGAATACGGGAGGAAGCCAGCCTATGGAAGTGCTACTGCAGTCAAAAGGGCAGAGATGGAATAGGCTAGGAGCAAGAAATTGAGTTGAGAATGTCATAAGGTCTAACTGTAGTTGTAGTATATTGCATGATATATTGTTGTAAGTGCAGGAATTTGTATATACCTCTTGATAGTCACTATCAAGAATCTCTCAAAAAAAAATAAAAAAAAATAGAGAGTAAAGAAATGAAGGTAAAAAGGAAAAAAAATAGCGTTATTGTAGCAATATCACCAACAAAAAAGAAATTAAATTGGAAATCATATCATATTATCATTTATTCCACAATCAAAACTGAAATGAAAATGAAGTAATTATATAACTTCTATCTGGAGCAGTAAAGTCGAAGCCGGTTGGGAACAATTTCAATACATCCGGATATTCACTCCGTTTACACATTAATGAAACTATCCGTATCCACTATTATTTCACCATATACAAAAAAAATATCCATATCCGCAATTATCTGTATTCATTTAATTCAAATTCAGATAATCTCTAGATACGGAACGGATTATCTGTATCCGTTTACACCCCTAATTGCATGGGTGATAGAGAAAGGGTACAAAATAGTTTATCCGTATTCATTTAATTTAAATTCGTATTCATTTAATTTAAATTTAGATAATCTCCAGATACGGAACGGATTATCTGTATCTGTTTACACCCCTAATTGCATGGGTGATAGAGAAAGGGCACAAAAACTATTTATGTTTTTATCAACATTAACAGGAAATTCGAACTTATATGGCATCATCAATTCATCATGTCAAAATTATTTGCAATTTTATCTCGGCATCTTTACTACAGTGTCTAGATAGAATGACGTCGTTAGTCACACTACTCTGCCGGATGATAATTTTTCAAATTAAGTTGAATCTGGTAGCTTATTATAAACCGGGACATTGTTTTCCTACGGACGTCAAGGATGCAAAAAAAAAAAAAAAAAAAAAAAAAAAAGACAAAAATAACGGGACATGGTTTGAGCCATTGTATGGTGCAATTTGTTGCTTGCCTGATAATTGAAACCCAATGATTAACCTAAGATTTATTTTAGAATAATCATCTAAATTTTGTCCGCTACACTATGTCCGTTCATCTCGACAGCAGAGCAGTACATTATCACACAGAAGCAGGGGGCATAGCCAAGAATTTTATCTTAGATAGGCAAAACGACATAATTAGCAGGTTGCATACTGCCGTGAATTAATTAATTCAAACAGTAGATTTTATAGGGATAGACGAAATATTTCTCCAGAATAGACAGCGACCTGATTATACAAAGACTTATATCTGATTTTCAACTGCTTCTAATTCAATGTGGTTCAACTTAAAGATGGAACTAGAAAATTTAGATATGAGAGTTAAAAAAATAATATAAAACTATATAATGTGATTGGTATCAATAGAAAAGTAGGTAATGGTCAAAACACTTTCTTCTTGACTAGATAGGTGGTTAGATGAATGTGCTCTTTATTGCCTATACCCAAATCTATTCAGAACAAAACTAGAACCAAACATTGCTGTGTCCAATGGCATAATCCAAAACTGTATCAATATACAATTCACTAAACAATTAAATGGCACCTTGCTAATAGAGTGGCACCAACTTTTAAATCAATACTCCTCACACAATATTTGCACATCCATCTCCAATCCTGATATTGTTCACTAGAGATGGACTACATCTGGTATATTTACAGTACATTCACTGTACCAATGGTTAGATTATGGAGGTATTAAGAACAACACCTATACAACCCTCTGGAAAACCAAAATCCCCTTAAAAATAAAAATATTTCTATGGTTAGTTAAAGAAGGCAAAGTACTTACCAAAGACAACCTGGCCAAAAGAGGATGGACAGGGAACCAAACCTGCCATTTCTCTAACCTAGATGAAACCATTGATCACTTTTTTGTCACATGCTCAGTAATTTCTTCACTGTGGGCATGGATAGCAGAACATAATAATTTTGTTTTTAATTGTGAAATTGTTTCTGACCTCTGGATATTAGATGCCCATATACCCCTTAAAGATAATTTATTAATTGAACTAATTAGAGCAGCTACAATTTGGACAGTTTGGCTTGCATTGCTAGAAACAAAATTTGTTTTAATAATTCTCCAATACCTAATTTAGCTAGTTTAGGATTCCAAATAATTGCGTTAACAACTTACTGGTACAAGTCCAATTCAGATGAATTATTTTTCAAGTTAAGTTTAATTCTACCAATGAGTGTAACACATTTGTATTAGGCAGGTCAAATTATAACCTCTCAGAGACCGATACATCAATGGGGGACACCAGCAGCTAGGATTCAAAGGAAGATCTCTATCTTGAGTTAGAAGGATCTAACCTCTCAGATTACCTGAGGAACAAGACAGAACATGATGCCATAGATACAGTTTATATTCCAACAAACGCTCCCATCTCTATCACCAGCTCATCCCATACTAGCTAGTTCATTTGTAGACCACTAGCTTTCTTTCAAGATCACTCTAATATCACTAATGAACTTTTACTGTTATGTCTCTACTTAGTTCTGCTTGGCATCTATCTTAAGACTACTATTTTGTTTTGTATGATAATTCTCTAGCTACGAAGTTGCTTAACAGCTAGTGAAACTATAGCCATCTAGATGGCTTGCTACATGTATAGCAATGATGTATATTTTGTATGAACAATATCAGCTTTTAATGAAACAGGTGGCTTTCATGCCACTTTTATAAAAAAATATATATAATGTAATTGGTAGAATTTGAACTCTAAGTACTCTCACAATCACTAAGAACAACTTCAATCACTAAAATTAACAAACATTTAATATTTCACAGAGAAAGCTGAACTATATAATAACTTTACAAAGAAATATATTCATTTAAATTTTAAAATACATAATAAAAAATATTAGAATTATGGAGGTGGCATATACTTTTTGAAGTACACGCTAAGACTCGTCCTTGGCTTCGTCACTGTGCAGAAGGTGGATCTCAACCGTTAGTTTAGTTGTGATGGTTATGTGATTGTTGAAAACCGCCTACAACAAATCTGCTTGCTGGCTCCATGATGGAGATGTATGCCTACGTGGCTACGTACGCACGCAAAAAAATAAAATTAAATAAGTGAATAATTAATAACTAAGTGAGACCCAGAAGTCCATAATCCACTGGTAGTTGGAAGTGCAAAAGACAATCTCGTTTTGAGTCTAGTAGTGCATGGTCTAGAGAGGGAACCGAATTCTCTGTTTTCCTGGAGTAGAAAATTTCTGTCTTCAGAGTCATTGTCGGTGGACCTCCAGTTTAAAAATTAAATGTGACTTGTTCTACATTCCAGTGACTGAGGGGGCAGAAAATTCCTGCACCCAGAGAACATGTAATCTCCTTCCGTCTAGAGAGAGTTAGGTCCCTTAATTAATTTCCACCCTTTCTTAATTCTCAATTTAATTTGAACAGGGTAAAATAAAAATTTCAGTTTAAATAAGATGTCACAGGTTAAATAAATTATACATAATTTCAGTTTATATAAGATGTCACAGGTTAAATAAATTATACAATTCTGATAACTATTTTCATCGCAGAACCACTATTGTTCTGGGTTAGATATATGCCCTACTCTAGATTTTGCGTATGATTTTTTTTTGAATGGTTATAGGATCAGAATAACAACAGATTTATTAATTTTCATAATTGTATGATCACAGAAAATGCACATTTCAATTCCATAGATGGAATATAATCCTCTTAAGTTAACTCAAATTTTTAATTTAGATCCCGACCGTCCGATTTAAATTTGCACGAATATCGAAGGACCACGTGCATTGCGGCTATAGACTGGATGCTAGGAGTCTGCATCGTCTGCATTAACTCAAAAAGTATTTTTTGAGTTAATAGATATCGGCCGTTCAATTGTAAATGGAGCCCATTTGATTTTCACCTAAAACATAGAAATATTTAATATTAATACAGATTTAATTCACACGAATTTTAAAGATAATTGGACCATCTAGATATATTAACTCAAAAGATTTCTTTTTAAGTTAATGCAGAGGATACGAATTCGGATGCTAGTAGATCTCACTACTGCGATTTAATGTGACGTGATTTACAAAGTAAGGCTGTGACAAGTCAAATCACCATTTTCGTATCAAACTCAAAAGATGATTTTTATCCTAGTCCGCCGCACAACTTACTCCATAGAAAGAAAACACATCAAATTAAATTCTTAGGCATTCGCATTCCCCTTCATTAAATTTAATAAATGCAGGCACGCTTCACGCTTGCAAGAGGTTCTCCCGTTCCTAACCTTGCAATACATCTCCCCATTTTATCCATCCACATGTGTGTGTGTGTGAGAGAGAGAGAGATGATGCTGAAGCGGGCGCTGATTAAGCTTCTAAGGCCGTACATTTCTCGACGGAGATGGGCTGTCAGATACGCCAGAAAACTGCGCTGGGGCAAACTGTGGGCCCGAGTGAGGAGTAGCGTTGGAATTCCGAGAGGCCGCAAGGTGCTGACGCAATATGACTCGCTTAGTTATTCGAGGAACTTTGATGATGGCTCGTGGAAGGATGAGTACTTGAGGAGTGGATCATTTGCGTACCGATTTGGGGACTCATCTCGATTTGTGGATCGATGTCCTTAATGTTGAATCTCTTCCAAATCTTTTTTCTTTTCTTCTCCACTTCTTTTGCTTCCAAAAAAAAAAACAGAGAATCTAACCTATCTTTCATGCCCGTAGGCTATTTGATGAATGTTATTATCCATAACATCTGTAGTCTGTACTGTAGTCCCTCTATTTGATAATTTTGTTAGAAATTTCTCCTTTGTTATCAATGCATGCATGCACGCTTTTGTCTTTTTTTCTTTATTTATTATTATTATTTTTTTGAGAAAAGCTTTGCGGTAGATGCGAAGTGATGGAAGGGACTCGCTTTTTAGATATCCAACAATTTTAGAATATTTTTCTAGCTAACTGTGTTACCGTCCCATTCTCAAGCTCTTGTATATATGATCAATTGACTGAAAGAAATAAATTAATAAGCAATAACTCAAGTACTAGAATGATATTTTTTGGGTGTGCTAGTTTTAATTATATAGAAATAGAAGAAAATTATGTAGAAATTTATCATCAATTTTTGTTTGACGACCTGGTACGTACTAGATCCCGGATTAAATTATAAATATAGTAAACTCAACAATTTTAGGGCAACATTTTCTCAGTAAAGGACGAATATTAGAGCAACTTCTCTTTGGAAAAAAGCCCTTCAACGAACTTTAAAATTATAGCTTGTAATATCGATCTCGTTAGAATCTGTTAGCGACATCAAGCTTTAAAGTTTATTCAACTGTTTTTTTGTGGTTATACAAGGTGTATAACATTATGAATATAAACGAAACAATTAAAACTAAATAAATGCTAACATCTATAGATCTATTAACTAAAATTAAAAGGACGAAATCTAAAATTTGGGAAATGAAACAAACTATATCAGATAACATCCTTTAAAATACTCAGTTGAAGAAAAAAGACAAAACATGAATAGACAAGAAAGTAAATTTTTTGTGCAATATATACTGAATTGGTTCAAAATTTTCATACATATTTAATGCAAAATCATAAAATAGAGATGGGAGTGTATCTAGCAATTATGGAATTCAATTAATTAATAAATGATAAGTACATTAATTACGTTTTGAAAAGATAAGGTAGTAGGAAAGATATTTAAAGAGGGTTAAAATTGTCTATAAATTTTCTTTTTGTTGCAGTTGTGTTGATATAAATATACGAATATTTTTAATATGCCTATCCTATATACTGATCTAGTTCCTATATATAACATGCATTTCTTTAATCATTACGGAAAAATAATTGGTAATATTCAACTTTAAGCAGTTTATGATCTAGTTTCAATCTAGAAATCACAAGCCTTCATAAACGAAACAAAATGTTTGACTGAACATATACGAGAAGTATAAGCATCCATTGTTGCAATTTTTGAAGCATGATTTGAAATAAATTATTAGAACGAGTAATTCTTAACTACCAGTCAGTTAGAACGGTTTCAACGCAATGTGCTAGTAGCTAAATGCTAAATTGTAATACGGAACATTTTTTGTTAGCTTTCTCTGGTCATTTTATCTTTCTATTTCTCTATCAGGAGCCCAGAACTCAGTAGGCGCAAGATTTTATACGGGCCAAAATATTTCAGATTTTATACGGGCCGAAATATTTCTATACTGGGCTTTTGAGACCTCCAACTATCAACTAGAGGCATATAATAAGACAAAATATTACCATCTGGACCATTAATTTTAATTGGGACCTGCTAACTATTCTCCACAAAGGGAGCGACTATCTTATCCCTGTATATCTGACATTAGCATGCTACCACGTCCACGTCACATTTTTCATCTACTTGTTGCATTTATTTATTTCATTTTTGAAAAAAGAAAACAATATGAGCACCCATGTAGTATGAAAAGACAAGGGGAAGGCATGCAATGGGGTTGCTTAGAAATATCCACATTAAACTTTTATAGTTTGCATGATGTAAATCAAAGGCTACATGATGTAAATCAAAGGCTACATGATTTAGGATGTGCTTAAAATATAGGGAGGTGTTAATAGCAGGAGAGGAGAAGCCATCAGAGCAAGACATCTCAACCGACAGGAGCTATACTTCTCTCTGAACCGGGCCCATGGGTCTAGCATTTTGACACCAATCCTCACATTTTTCACATTCTATTAAAAAAATGGTGTTAGCATCTCCAAAACTGTCTCTATTTTAATAAAGGCACTGTCATATTGTGCGCGGAAGAAGAAACTCTTTTTTTTTTCCTCTCTTGAAAAAGGTTTTAATGCCAAGTCACAAAATACTATTAATTTATGTTTTTATTTATATTTTAAAATTTGAATTTTAAATTGAATTTAAATGTTGATTTTATTTATTTTTCACAAAGGCTACTACATCCATGAAAAAGTTATAATTTTTAGTTTATTTTATATGAGATAAGGTGTCCAAAAATGGCTACATTAAAATTATTCTATCATAGTTGGCAAGATTCATTCAATTTTTGGACATTCGATCTGCTATAAAAATGAACTCCAACATTTTTTTTTTCAATTCAAAAATAAAAGAAATTTTCATGTAGAAGCATCTCGTAAAATGAATAAGATCAATGGTTTGTTCATTATTTAAATTAAAAAAGTTACATATAAATTAAAAAATGAAGTTGTGACATTTTGTGCCATGTTATAATTTTTTTAAAATAGAAACTTCCAATACCTTAATCTCCATTTATTTTAAAATGTGCATCAATTCATAGATGTGAAGTCTATCATCTTCTATACTAGATATTTAATTCGGAAACCCTCTCTTCTTGAGAGAAGATTTTTTTTTTTTTTGAATTTCAGTTTGTATTCATCTTCCCTTTTTCAGAAAAATATTATAGACAGTTGTAATAATACGATTATCTAGCTTGCAATTAATGGTAAA
Source organism: Carex sylvatica (assembly GCA_964058845.1). Classification (NCBI taxonomy): domain Eukaryota; kingdom Viridiplantae; phylum Streptophyta; class Magnoliopsida; order Poales; family Cyperaceae; genus Carex; species Carex sylvatica. Next base: position 9,894 of record CAXKVR010000292.1, read on the forward strand.
CCTCCAAGTGGATTTGCTTAATTCGTCATGATGCAATTTTTCCTTTACATGTGTTTCCCATAACACTCTGAAAAGTGGATACTACTCGCATGCTATTGCTAATGAAGGATGATAAATATGGGACGCCACTCATGACTGCTGCTGCTACTTTCACTGATATTATTAATTAATTTATTATTATTATTACTTGTGGTGTGTTTTAAAATGATATACCATGTACTATGAATTATTTTTATAAACCATAATTAAGAAAAAAAAAATTATGAAATCAACATGATTATTTTTTTTTACAAAAACCATAAGAATTGAAATGTCATTTTGATCCCCAATTTTTTTTTTTTTTTGGGACCGAAATGGCAATTTGGTCTCAAATATTTTCATAATTTTTCAATGTATTTTTTTTTCTCGAAATATGTAAAAATAGTTGGGACTGAAATAACATCTCGGTTCTTATGATTTTTGTACAAAACAAAGCAATTAAGTTGATTTGGTAAAATTTATTTATTTTTATTTATGGTTTTTAAAAAAAATTCATGTACTATCAAGCAAATAACAAAAGAATAGATGCTCCAATGCTTGTGTGACCCCACAAGCACCCTATGCAAACATATAACCAGCTGTCTCTAATTGTGACACATTACTGTCTAATTAACCCCATCTCTGTTTCTCTCTTCCTCCGAGATCAAAACGAAGAAATTAAAAGGGACAGAGAAAGAGGGAGGAGTCAGGAGAGACACAACCGCACAAGTAAAATCACAAAAACACAAGCTAATTCATGGCACCAAAAGATGCCCTCCCAATATCTCAATCCACCACAGCCACTATTCAAACAAACAGCCCAGAGCATCTCAACGGGCTGAGGCGCCGCATTGCATCCTTCTCTGTCAAGATCCAGCCCATCTCCACCGCCACCACCGAATGGGCTCTCCGGAGATCCCAATCGATGCCTAACTTTAAAGATATCACCTCTGGTCCTTTTAGCAAGTGGTGGTCTTGGGGCACTAGTTGGCTGCTCTCTAAGAAAGCTCAGTTTTCGTGTGACCTGGAGATGAATGGAGAGGGAGAGAGGGCGACAATGCTCGGTAGAAACGGCACTAGTAATGCTTTTGTGCATTTGTATTACAAGATTCGATCTGAGTTAAGGAAGCTTATTGGATCTGATAAGTTGCCTACTTCTCATAAGTTCAGGTATGATTCGTTTAGCTATGCTCAGAACTTCGATGATGGAGAGAAAGCACAGTTGTAGATGGCGAAATAATTTTGAGTACTTGTTATGTATTTGATTTTAATTTTTTATAATTTTTGTGGTATTTTTTGTTAAAAATATATGTAAGGACCATGTTAAATAACCAAAGATATGTTCATATATTAATTGTAATTTGTAAGTGAGCAAAGAGGTGATCTGGCATGGTTCCAGTCTGTTATTATTAATGGAAGTGTTAATAGAAATAATTTACTTGAATTGAAATGTACATTTTTTTTTTTTCATATACCGTTGTACTAATTCTGCTAGAAACGTAGGAGTCCGCATCGTCTATTCGTCTGTATTAACTTAAAAGAGCATCTCTTGACTTAATGCATCTCGGCCGTCTGATTGTAAACGGAGCCCATCCGATTCTCATCAATATTAGTGCTGTTCTAATTAGCACGAATCTTAAAGCTAAACGGATGGTACAAATACTTAAACTCAAATTATTCCTTTTTGAGTTAATGCAGAGGATACGAATTCGAAACGTAGCTGCAGCTCTCTGTGTTTTTGTATCTATGTAGATTTTCCTAATGGCAATTACAAAGCAGTTTACAGTTAATAAATTCTTGCAAAATTGTAAAATATGTTGCTTGAAGTACTATTTGGAGGAAGGAAAATAATCCAGACAACGAGCCCAATTTTTTTGGAGCAATAGCTTCTTAGGTTGTTTTTACATAAAATAAAGTATAATAAAAGGTAGAAGTTCTTTCTCAATAAAAAGCAAAAAAAGAAAAAAAGAAAAAGAGAAGGTAGAACCAAACTCATATGAAGGGGCCCACAGGCCAGGTTCTGTGATTGGTCTGACTAATAATGTGGCAAGCTATCATTATCGTTCTCATAATTCTTATTATATTTAAATATAAAATTGTTTAGAAAAAAAAAAAAGAGGTTGGCAGGAAGGCAACAATAAACAAATTACATATCACTTGATGAAGTAGATCGTGTGTTACCGGGGCCATGTCTCACTTCCGGAGTCTGTATCTGTATCTCTGAGGTATTCTACAGCTTAGTGTGATTAGCTGATTCAATTCGGACAACTCAATCATGTTCATTAACAAATTTGAGGTGGAGGGGTTTGGGGACTCTGAAAATTGTAACAAATGGTCCCAAAAATCCGAATATTGCCCTTTGCAAGCAATGAGGCAATGATGGATTGCGGAGTATGTAAGACGATTTTTCACCTGTCAGCTCATATTAAAAAAACTAGTTTGTCATAACGAGGAATACCCTTCAATAATTAGAGAATAAATTACTTCCTCTTTTTTTTTATAATTTTTCTTAGTAAAATTATAGGTCATGTTTATATTTCATTCTCTTTTATAAATTGAAAGATGTACGTACATTGCATTGTAATTTCTAATAAAAAAACTTATTAGTTCGAGTTCTCATTTTCTTCATCAAGGCACATGCGAGCTTATACTATAATCAAAATAAAAATTAACAATAATAGAGTTCAATTATATAGAAAAGAGATGAAAAGAGTTGAATGAGAATTGAATTTTTCTGATTTTGATGAATTCGAAAAAACTCTAATATTAATTTTACTCAAGTTATCTTGTATGCCACTCAAATCTTACGTTTAGAATTTTAGTTTCTTGAAAATTTAAAAGGAGAAAAATGATGATTTAATCAATTATATTATTGTGTTCTTCTTCGATAGTTAATTATGGACGTCGTTGAAGAAGACAAGGGCATAGCCGGATTCACACCTTCAACGAAGCAATTTTCGAAAAATTTCTTGATCTTGGATCGGATTTCACTGCGCAAACTCACTCCTTCAAAACCACACCGAATCAATATAATTATCGGTGTTCTAAATAGCGCGCTATAGGATTTTCAGACCTTGAACGCTATGCTATGAGATAAAAGTGCATTATTTTAGCTACGACGCTATAGCGGTAATAGCAGTAATCTACGCTACACACTATAGCTCACGCTATGTTACATAGGCTTTTATATAAAGGCTTGAACTAAAAATTAATTTTAAATATTAATTTTTTTAATATTCAGATTGATTTTGCTTTTAAATAGAAAAAAATAGATAGTTTATTCTATGATGTCTATGTCTTTTTTAATAGAAAAAAAAAATAATTTATTTCATGATGTTCAAGTTATTTTGAATGGAAAAAGATAAATAGTTTATAATATTATTAGAGATATTTTGAATAACAATTTAGACTTTATTCTAGTTCAATATAAATATTTTAATTCCTTAATCAATTTTGTGTTACTTATTGCTCTATGAAACTTTAGATAGTGTTGATAATCAGTAGAAATATAATATATATTTTTTAAATTAAAAAAGGCTATGTAGGATAGTTTTTAATACTACGCTATTCGGAATAGCTTTTTTTTTATTCTTTCCACTATGACACGATAATCGCTATTTAAAACCTTGATAATTATGCTTATGTTTGTCCTCCTCCTCTAATTATTAGATTCGTTGTACAACTCCATTTCCGAATCGCGTTTGTAAAAAATTGTCGACAATCCGATCAGAGTGTGAATGATTTTGAAGCTTTCTATTTACATTTTTAATTGTAGAGTTCTTCAACAGCTTCATCTTGCTTATAAGCAATGCATATTAATTTAATTTGATAAGTGGATATATGACATTCAAAAACGTAGACACGTACAATTACTTTTGCGGCAATTAATGAAGACAAAAGTGTTTATTATTATTTATTTATTTTGGTTCAATACGGTTTTTTTTATTTTTTTTTGAGAAACTTCATTACGGTTATTGTAACAAAATAGTCACCAAGATTAAACACAATGGAGTGGGACGCACACAACCTAACAATCTATGCGTCGGTGCATAAAAGACGAAACTTAAATCGAGCTGTGTCGGTGCTTTGAGCCTAGGGATGATCAAAAGGAAAATATTGTTTTCGTCAACTAACTAATGTGGAAGCATTTAATGCCATAATATCATAACAAGTTAAAACTCTAGCATCATATGCTATCACCGTGAAATCGACTTTCACATTCTCAGATGGCTCACAATTTTGAACAGCTCCTAAACTATTCGCTTCGCATATTTAAACCGATCAATTCTTAGGAATGGTCCGAATATTATTACTTGTCAACAGGTACAGAAGGCGACAAAGACGGGGAAATATATATATTTTTAAAATGTAAGGTCACATTATTATAAATTAAAGATAAAAAAATTAACAAAATATTGAGAATGTATCATTTATTTATATATTTTTATATGTACAATATAAGTTTACAAAGTTTTTATTTATAGGTTAGAAATTATAAATGAAAAATTATCTAAATTAATTTTAATAATAAATGGAGCGAAGACTTTGAGGAGAATAACTGAAGTGATTAACGGACATCCATTAATTATTCTTTCATAATACTTGTTAATTTTTATATTAATTTTTTGAGATAAATAAATATATTTTGTGAAAAATAAACATACTTCTTATCATGAAAAGACGATATTTTAAAGTTGGAGTGGTCTCATAGGTATGAAAAAAGCACAAAAAAATGATGACATTTGAATAGTCCCCCTCTTTGAACAAATATAAAAGCTGCTTTCACAAACAGATAATCTATTGTTTCGGACTTGCCGTAGTTTGCATCAGTTTGACTAACAAGTACATTTTTACGTATTTAAAAAATAAAATAAAACTTTTACCCATCAATAATTTTAGCAAATATTTATTAAATAATATCAAATCATCTTCATCCTTACAGATTATCACAAATTAATTTCGTGAGGTTTATACAATATTTAACATAATAATATACGTTTTTTTGACGTATCCGAATAGAACTTTAAATAAAATGCAAAAAAAAAAATATATATGTTTTATTCGCAAATAAAATGCGAATCACGAATTATTTGCGAGAAAAACGCAGCATTTTTTTTTTGTTGAGGGGGGTTAATATTTGTCCTTCTTGATTGTACTGAATTATTCTCAAAATTACGAATTTTTTTATACCGCCGAATCGAATCCAAATTATTCGTTTGTTACTATGATCTTTACCATTTTCGTCCTGCAATTATTAGTTACAAATATTGGTGTGGTGGTCTATGGACTATGGACTGGTGCAGGAATATGGCTTAGAGTTAGATATAATCCATTAAATTTAGGGGTGTCAATGACACCAATTTACCCGTTTATCCTACTCGTATCATATTTGATAAGACGGGTATGGGTAAGATTTTTTTTTTTTCGTTAGCTTATTGGATATGGGTATGGGTAAGAATTTTTTTCGTTATATAAACGGATATGGGTATGGGTAAAGGTTATTTCGTATCCATTGAGTAACGGATAATTATAAGAAATAAATATATCATAAAAAGAATGTTATGTTTAATATTTTACTTTTTTATTTGAATGTTTTATTATTTAGTTTAGAAATTGAATTTGTTAGAAGAGATATTTGTGATTTAATTTTGTTTGCTTAATAAAAAATTATTACTTAGAATTAATTGCATATTTATATTTTAATTTTATATTAGTAATTGTGATTGCATATGTATGACATGATAAGTTTTGATGGTTTATTTGAAAAATTAATAAATTTATTATATTTGTATTATTCGTTATTCGTCCACTACCGTTTCATTACCTGCTAATTTTAACGGGTATGGGTAGGATAGGGTAAGGCAAATTCTTAACGGGTATGGGTAGGATATGAGTAAGATCAATTCTTAGTGGGTATGGGTGTAAAAATGGTTCCACCCTATCCATATCGTACCCATTGACACCCCTAATTAAATTGCCGATTGGGACAAAAATGGAAATTTGTAGAGCTCAAAGGTTTTCGACAACATCGTGAAACAAAAACTGCTTTTGACAGGCTGAAATATGATAAGCCCAGATACGTAATTAGCAAATTTGGGCGCGAAAGCGGGCAAGCTTCTACTAGCGTAGCTTACTAAATGGCATTCTTTTGTACATAATGTTTATAGGATACGATTTCTTTTAGGGTTAATTTTTCATATACTCCTAAATAGTTCTTCAATTTCTTATTTACTTCTCAACTCTTTTTTATATTCAATATACCCTTTAACTCTTTTTATGTCTTTCTAATTACCCATAAAATTAATTATTCTAATTTAAATCATATTAAGATCTATCTTTTCCCATTATACCCTTGCTCTTATTTAGAGGTAATATATCTCTTCTTTTATGCATTCTCATTTTTTTTTTCTGCTCCGCTCTAGTTTTTCTTGCATTGACCTCTGCTCCAGCTCTTTTGTTCCTGTGTAGTGGAAAAATATTTTTCCATTTTCTAGATTTGAGAAGACTTCATTCACGGATGTAGAAATGTATCAGATAAGGTTGGTAGGTGGAGTGTAGTAACGGTGGGTAAGTAACAACTATTTTAACTTTGGTACTATATATATATAGGGGTAGAATAACTTTCTAGATACAATAAGGAATTAAAATAGGCTGAGAGGTAAGAAAAGAGAGAAAGGTACTTTGTTGTATTGAAACTTGAAAGAACTAAATTGGATAGACAGGAATGAAGATGACTAAGCCAAGGAGGAAGCTGACTTCTCTTAGCATTCCATCATACAGGTTTTGTGCATGGGTTTAGTTAGAGATTTGCAGAGGTAAGATAATAGATAATAAATACTCAATAGAAGTGGAGAAAAACTCAGATATATAAGTTATCGAGATAATATATACATGTAAATTCAATTTAGACAATGTATTAGGCTTAGCAAATCTCAACAAAATTTTGTTATACAGTTAGTATAGCGATGGAGCTTAATTATATTAGATAGGTGGTCTATAAATACACCATATGCTGCAATAGAACAAGCTAATGAAAATACAACAATTCATTCAGATTATTGCCTTATAGATCTTTTCGACTATGATGATCATATCAAACAATTGAATTAAGGAAGCAAATAAATTTGAATAAAATATTCTTTAGATGATGATAATTTTTGGAGTTTCAAGTGAATTAACGCTCTAGGACTCTTCGTTCAATATTATTTTCTCAATTTCGAATTAAGACTTTACGGAGTTACCTCATATGTTTAAAATTGTTCCAAATGAATCTCTATTGTAGATCTGTCACCCCGCACAGTAACAAAAGAGTTGGAATAGAGATCACGAAAAAAAAAAAAGTGGAGCAGAAGGAAAAGAATAAGGGTGCAAAAAAGAAGAGACAAATGAACTCTAAAAAAGAGCAAGGGTATAATTGGAAAAATAGATATTAATACTATTTAAATTAGAGAAATTAATTTTATGGGTAAATAGAAAGACATAAAAAGAATTGAAGAGATATATTGAATATAATAAAGAGTAGAGGAGTAAATAAGAAATTAAAGAACTCTTTGAGGATACATGAGAAATTAATCCTTTCTTTTAAGGATTTGAACTTTTCTGTGCTTTGTAGCTACTAGCTAATCGAGCATGAGAAGTCCAAAAGATTTGTCATATGTCCACCTCGTCAATTTGGGGTTTGTGCATTTCTATGATATCGGATATATCCGACGGTATTGTGATTTTTTAAAAGTCAGAAATAATATCCCGTAATATATATTTTTATTTTATTTTAGTAAAGATGAAGGCAAAGGACCTAACTAGTTTAGTATTTATAAAAAATCTTTCATTTAAATTTTAAACGTGTGACTTTCCGTAATATTTCATATTGTTAAATAGTTAAGTTAGGAAAAAGTCTGAGTTTGATTTAATAAATAACTTGCTAATTAAGAAAATATAATAAACATATTAATTTGGAAAGACGATCATAAATTTGAAAAAACTTGCAAAGTTCTTTGTAAATAAAAGTAAGTGTTTCCTACATTTTTTTTTTAATTAAAAAAGCAAAGCCTACCCACTTCAATAAAAATGAAATTAACATCAAAAAATGCTCGTACCAAAACACAATTACATCCACTGAACAAGCATATAAACTACTATAAGAAACTCTGATTTTAAAACAACAAGCATAAGAAAATGTTTAAAGAAACTCAAAACAAATTACACTAATATAAAACGATTTATACTGAAAGACCAGAAATTGTTTTAGTTTAATATAAATTGTGTTATTTTCTAAATTTTCAATCCAACATCTACATTTCTTAACTCAATGTGCACTTGTAACTCTCTCAGATATAATGAACTTCTTTGATTTCATGACTATAGTAAATCAATTTTGTTATTTTGTTGAACATAATTACTTTAAGTTGACAACAATTATTTACTTAAGCTGACAAATTTTATTATTAATAAGTGAAATAAATTTGCTGATTTTAATTTACTAAATAAAACTTCTACTAAAATTTCAAAATAAAATCTAAATTAGTTTCCTCCAATACTTCACGATTTGTATGAATCTTAAACAAAATTGTGAAATTCCAGATCATACAAAAAAAGGGCATGTCCAGATACTTAAAACATTAGAGAAAACACGAAACATATGATTTGTCATGCTTTTATAATTTATCAGTCGCATATCCAATACCCACTACTTTTCTTTTTTAATGAAAATTGCTATTTAGTGAAAATAAACTTTTCAGGTAGAACAATCAATGTATAAAACATAATATTAATTTTTGCGATACCACTTAAAAAATAATAATAGTAATGAAAGAGAAAATGACAACCTACTTTAGTATCTAATAATTTTTTTTTTTTTTTTTTTTAAGGGAAACATGATATTGGACAACACGAGCATAAATATATTTCCGCAAACACTCCCTTCTTTCGTGACTTGTGATATATTTCAGGCTTTGGTGAACAAAAGCACCTCTTTATTATCTCCATATCCATGCAACAAAGCAACATGCCTAACATTGAGTGAAGATGAAGGCATGACAGAGACGCAGAAAGTGTGCGTACGGACCAATTAGTACCAAATAATTAAAGAAATAATGACAGACTTGAATCCAAAAGCAGAGGTCTGGCAGATGGACTTTCAGTGTCTGACAGGGAAAACAGAGCCCAAAACCCCATGTTACTATGTAAGAACCAAAACCACGTCAAACACCGCAGCCCCTAGCTGTTTAGCTACTCTCGCCTACCGCTGTTGCATAAAAATTGGCCTCTTTAAATTTTTTGAGTGCCTGATTGGACCTGCTGAGAGCCTTTCTTAATATATATTTTTGTTTGTAGAACCGAAGAATTGCATACCGACAAAGCAGGATTTCCTCCTCTTTGCAATCTATCAACGAACTTCATTATAATTAATATAAATTAGAAATAGGGATTGTTAAGTATTAAAGATTTTAACACAGTTTTGGTTCCATGCAGCTAGGGCTGCACAAAAAATTCGTAGTTCGTTATTTGATTCGAGTTCGATTCGAAAAAATTTGTAAAAAATTCGATCAAAATAGTTCGAAATTAATTCAAACTAAATTTAAACTGGACTTGATTCTTTCGAAATAGGTTCGCAAACTATTCTAGTTTGAAATTCAAAGTAACGTGAATCATTAATTTCTGCTGACGACTTATGTTCGCTGATAACTTAAAAGTTAAAACATAAGGTCGTCCAACCATAAGTCATAACTCGTAAGTCGTAATCCTCGCTCTCAGTTCTAAAACTCTAGATGACTTCATCTCTCTCTTTTGTCGATTACGATCACTCTTCATTGTCGTAAAAAAGTTCGTAAAAGATTCGAAATTAAGTTCGTAAAAAATTCGATTCGAAATTAATTCAAATCAAACTCAAACTAGAGTAAGTTTGATTCGGTTCAATTCGTTTGCAGCCCTACATGCAGCGCACAAACAATATGCAAATTTATTTTGATTTTATAGGTCGTTATAAATCACATTGTTAATATTATATCTGTGAAAATTTGCACATATACATTAATAATGTAATATAAAATCAAAATAATATATATATTTCAAAATTAAATATCTAAATAGTAAATAGAATGAAAATATCGGTTTTATTAAAAAAAAATGATCGAATGTTTTCTTTTATAGCGAAAAATATAATCACTCAAATTTTATTTTTATTTGATAATTATCAAGATCCAATTTTGATAAATAGTTACGAAAATTTTAATCAATAATAAAATAACAATAATTGTTGTTTGAAAAGAAACAATATACACAATACACAATAATTATATTAAAATATCTAAAATATTTGAGGTTTTATGTACAAATTTGACAAGACAAATAAAATACTATATTATCTGTTTACTTTTTTACTTCACACGTGAGTATGTATGGTCATATTAGCTTACTAGTCTAGCTGCCTACTTTTATTCTCCCTCTTCATTTAATGCAAGGAAAAAACACTTAAAAGTTAACCGAACCTCTTAAGAAAAACAGTTTTTTCTTAAATCGAGTTGCGGTTTTTAGCCGAAAAATACGGTTCCATATCGGTCCAATAGCATATGCGGTATATTAAATGAACCAAACCGGAAAAGAAGTCGGTTCCAATAAATTTCGGCCAGACCGTTCCTGTCTGATTTTAGTAACTGCGTTACTAAGGATATACAATTGCACAATGTACACTGTAATGCTATAATTTATAAATAAATCTGAACATTTTTCTCTATATTTCTGTGAAGGTAAATGAAGGGCAGGGGTGTAAACAGATCGGATTCGTAGCGGATAATGCTAATACAATATCTATATCTGTCTTTCAATGAGCGAATATGGATACGGATAGTAAACATATATCAAAATTTAAAATCATATTTACTTTAAACGGATACGGAGAGGATAATCTACGGATACAAAACGAATAATTATCGGATAATTGAGTTATGCACTTTAAGATACAAAAGAGTGACTTGTTATTGTCTTAAAATAATAACAAAAATTAATTTAGCAGAGACTAAAAACATACTATATTTACGGACTAAAGTCTTGAATGAAAAATAATGGAGAGTGAAGAAATTGAGGTAAAAAGAAAAGAGAATTGCATTATTGTAGCACCATCACCAGTAAAAAAGAAATTAAATTGAAAACCATATCGTATTATTATTTATACCACAACTAAGACTGAAATAAATATGGGATAATATATAACAACTTATATCCGGAACATTAAAGTCAAAGCTGGTTGGATTAATTTCGGATCCGGATAATTGTAGATACATATATTCACCTTCATGAAATAATTTGTATCCGTACCTGCCATCTTTTCACCATATGCAAAAATTATCTATATCCGTATCCGTTTAATTTGGATTCGGATAACTTCGGATACAAAACGAATACGGAGCAAATTATTGGTATCCGTTTACACCCCTAGAGGAGGGAGTTGGTTGAGGGACAAGACAATGGTTGTGGGTTGATAAATAGAATCGTTTATCAAATAGCAGATGGCCTAAGCTCTATCAACTTGTTCAGCAACACATGGGGATTAAATATTAATCCGCACTAAGGAGGGGTTGTTCGGTAAGCTAAAAGAAGAGACAAGAGATTAAAATAGTTGAAGAAGCTAAAGGAATGGGGTAGGAGATTAAAATCAGGGCAAAAGGAGGCTAAATGAGGTTGTTTTAATCTGGACTAAAAAATCGGTATTCGACAAGATTAAGCTGCTAAGGAAGCTAAAGGAGACTACTTTAGCCCTAAGGAGGCCTAAAGCACTCTATTTCTCTCTCTATACTAAATGACAAATTTTTTGTGCATCGGCCCAACCCAAACTAGAGAGAGACACATAGAGAGGTAAAGAAAGGTTAGGCTTGTCAACCATGTTGACACGTAGGCCCAACCAAAATTTTTATTAATATAAAAATATTTAAATATTTCAAATTATACTCACTGTTTGGTAGGATTTTCAAAAATGACTAAACCGGCTCAAATATTGTCAGTACTGAATCACCTTTCCGGTTAAAAACTCACCTTTTTTCACAAAACATAAAATTTTATAAATTATTTATTTTTTGTATTGAAATATTAGAAATATTTAATATATTTATTTTAAAATTGATGAAATACAATATAATTTGATTTATTAAAAAGACCGCGACAAATAATCCAGATCAATATTTTTCAGGCCGTATTTTTTGCGACTGTAAGAAAAATTAATATATTTTTTTGTGTTATTCGAAAAAAATATGCTTTGAATTTGAGTTATTGATCGCAGTTTAAAAGTCACTTTTAGGTAATACAAAAATATTATAATCTTTCTAGTACATTTAATTTATAAAAAATTGTATCTATTTCAAGGTTCTAAATAGCGATTATAACGGCATAGCGGGGAGACAAAAAAAAAGCTATTGCGAATAGCGTAGCTTTAGTGAAAGCTATCATACATAGCGATTTTCTCTTTTCAAATTTTATATTCTATATTTCTACTAATTATCAACATAATGAATATTAGAGAATTGATGTAACAACTAAATGACTACTAATCTAAGTCTATACTTTTTATTAATTACGCAAATAAGAAGAAAAAAAAGATCTAAAAAGTAACATTATATAATAGTTCATACTGTATTACATATTATAATAGACAAAGAAAAATTAATTTTATAAGGTAAATGAAGTCAATATACATATTTATATATTATAATAATAATCAAAATCAGCTTTCAATTGAAACGAACGATAATAATTTTACAAATGAATACTATGCGAAGAGCAATCAAAATGAAGAATTAATATTTGAATATTTCTCTATATAGAATGAAATAATAAATCACAAATAAAAACAGAAGCACATAGTTTGTTTAGCATACTTATCGTAAAAGACCATATAGCATTAGAAATAAGAATAGAGGTATAGAAGCCCATATAAATTGTAAAAAAAAGTCCATGTAGCATAGCGGTAGCTATAGCAGGTCGCATATAGCGGTATTAGCGATCGTAGCTGAGTTAGCGCACTTTTATCTCATAGCTTAGCGTTTATGGTCCATAAAAGCTATAGCGCCACTATAGCTAGCTATTTAGAACAGTGATCTATTTTGAGAATTCTTTTTGAATAACAATCATTAAATAACTTAACGTTTTTATTTATTAAAAAATAGAAGAATCACAATATTTTCTGTATTTACTTAGAAGTGACTTTTGAAGCGGGATCATTAACTAAGAATCTAAGCATTTTATTTTTACAATAACATATAAAGAAATACATTAATTTTTCTTATAGCACCGAAGAATCTGGCTTGAAAAATATTAATCCGGCTTATTTGTCGCAGTCTTTTTAATAAATCAAATTATATTGTATTTCATCTATTTTCAAAGAAATATATTACCCGGTTGTTAATCAAATTATATTGTATTTCATCTAATAACTGGTTGTAGAAGTGATTGAACCGGTGAGTTTTGAACCGAAAAGGTGATTCATTACCGGTAACATTTTGACCAGTTTAATCATTTATGGAAATCCTATCAAATAGTGAGTATAATTTGAAATTAATTAAATAGTTTGGATATTAATAAAAATTTCGGGAGTAAGATGATAATAATAAATTGAGCAAAGGGTATGTGTAAATGTGAGAATTGAAATTTGAAACTTGAATAAAATTGAAGGGAATGCGAAGGTTTAGCGAGTTGAGATTCAGTGAAGTAACTTAATTTTTGGGTTTTAGATCCGGAACATTCGATTCTAATCCGTGATAATTCATCTAAAGTGAAGTGCACACATTCCAAGTAACTAATTTGAATCCCGAAATGATCTCAAACGACGAATTTAAATTAGACAGTGCTGATCCTAAACCCAAAAATTGGGTTACTTTAGGGGATCCGGACCCCGGTTCAGGTGGAGCTGAGTTTTGTACAACCCCAAAAAGATGGATCTTTCCAAATTCTAACTCGTGTAATCTCTTTTCTACCGGTTCACCGCCCAAACAATCCCCTTCTGCCAACCCCTTGCTATCATTTATTTCTGTATTGCTTGTTTTCCAGTTGACATCCCTCTTCTCCATTATCTAACAAAATGGATAATCCATTTCCTTCAATGTTATTTACATCGGTAATTAATTAGTATTTAAGTTAAAGGCTGTGAATTGCACTAAACAACTAACTCCTTTTTTTATGAAGGGGCGCTTAATTAATTCGTTTATTTCAGCTCTGTTTAATATAGATGGATTAATGTTAGTTTATATATTTGTACAACAGAAATTTATATATTAAAAGAAATGGTTTATGGAGAAACAATTATGCTGTTGCACCATCATATAGATTTATATTGCTTAAATGATACATCAAATATTAATTTACGAAATATATTTATCATTATTAATTGTTGCAAAATACTTGTATTTTAGACTTATTTGTTCAACATACTAAAATTTATTATCTCACAATTCAATACCTTGTGACAGTCTTCCAAATTGTATGCCATTTTATTTAAAAGGTATTTATTATTTAAGAACTCAGGAGATGTAACTAGAGGGTTGCAAAAACCCGGGTCGGACCGCCCGTATCCGATCCGCCCCTGCCCGGTACCCGGGGTATCCGTGCCCGAGCCCGGGTATAGGTCGGATAAACGGGTACACGGGTACGGGCATAAAACGGGTAGGGTACGCCTTTTCGGGAAAAAACCCGATCATACCCGGACCGGATTACCCGGACCCGTATACCCTTGTGTCCGTGCCCGTGAACCCGTGTACCCGTGCCCGTGCCCGTATACCCGTGCCCGTGCCCGTATACCCGTGCCCGTGCCCGTATATCCGTGCCCGTGCCCGTATACCCGTGCCCGTGCTCGTATACCCGTGCCCGTGCCCGTATACCCGTGCCCGTGCCCGTGCCCGTGCCCGTGCCCGTGCCCGTGCCCGTGCCCGTGCCCGTATACCCGTGCCCGTGCCCGTTTTTTTTTAATTTTCAAAATTTTCAAATTTCCCCCCACCCCCACCTTTTTTTTATTCTGTTTTTTAATTTCTGTTTTTTTAATTTCTGTTTTTTAAATTCTGTTTTTTTAATTCTGTTTTTTAAATTATGTTTTTTTCTGTTTTTTAAATTCTGTTTTTTAAATTCTGTTTTTTAATTTCTGTTTTTTAAATTATGTTTTTTAATTTCTGTTTTTTAATTTCTGTTTTTTAAATTCTATTTTTTTATTTATTGTTTTAAAGTTTCTGATTTAATTATATTTTTGATTTATATTTTATTTAACCTATTAAAAATAAATGAACGTTTAGAAAATATATTATCAATTTAAAATGAACGTTTAGAAAATATATTATAAATTTAAAATGTAAACTAAAAATTTCGAGATATAAATAAATTATGAAACTATATAATTAGAATGAGAATTTGAAAATAAAATAAAATGACTCGTGTAAAGAAATAAATAAATACATTTATATTTAGCCGAATAAATATACAAATTTTTGCATGAATAATTTTTATATATAAGTTACAAATTTTATTTATTTATATACACTATTTGATATTGAACTATTTTGATTTTAAAAGTCGAATTATAAACACGTAATGATATTCGTACAACACCGTAAAAAAAAAAAAAGAGAAAAAAAAAACGGATCGTGTACCCTATCCGGACCGCCCTGCCCGTCAAGAGTACCACGGGCACAGGTATAAGACGGACATGGCACGAGTTTTGAAAAAAATTCCCTTGATACCCGGTCCGTGGTACCCATATACCCGTAATACCTGTACCCGTATCCGTACCCGTGCCCGACCCCGGATATACCCAGACCGCCCGGCCCGTACCCGTTAGCAAACCCCTAGATGTAACAACTAACATGGACTTGTACCTTACAGGCTTACAGCTAGTTTTCACCATGTAATTAATTTGTCAGTCTCACACGTGTGTGAAAGAGGAAAGCATGCTTGCCATGACTAGACTTTTTGGCTCTGTTATTCTATATGCAGTTGTATAATACGTCCTAGTTCATAGCAATATTATTATTTTTAACGTTTTATACTTAAAATATAACACACATAGAAGTAGGGCTGCAAAAAAAATTGTAATTTGATTCGAGTTTGATTCGAAAAACTTCATAAAAAGTTCGATTTAAAATAATTCAACATTAATTCAAATTGGACCAGATTCGTTTGAAATAGGTTTGCGAATTATTTTAGTTCGAATCTCAAAGTAACATGAACTGTTAATTTTCGCTGATGACTTAAAAGTTAAAACATAAGGTTGTTCGGCCATAAGTCCATAACTCGTAAGTCGTAACTCTCACTCTCAGTTCTAAAATCCTATACGACTTTCACCTCTTGCTTTCTGCGACTACGATCACTCTTCCTTGTCGTAAAAAAGTTCGTAAAAGGTTCGAAATTGAGTTCGTAAAAAATTCGATTAGAAATTAATTTCAAACCAAACTTAGTTTGAAATTAATTTAAATCAAACTTAAAATAAAATAAGTTCGATTTGGTTCGATTCGTTTGCAGCCCTACATAGCATTTGATTTGAAAACTAGTGCATGTCAAGATAGGTCGGTCAAATAATAGAGAAATTAATTACTGGCCCCACAAATTAATTTTTGTTGTGTGTTTAGTAACTACTAGCGCAGCAATAACTTAATAATTTTCAATTTGTGTATTCATTTCTAAATTCTAGCTTTAGTATAGAGAAACAAAATACACAAAACCAGTCTCCAAAATCCGAGAGGGGTAAGATCGTAATAAATTGAACAAAGGGTATGCGTAATATTGAAGGGCATGACAATAATAAAGGGACTGCGGTTCGGCTGGAGCTGAGTTTGTACGACCCTCAAAAGATGGATCTTTCCAATTCGTGTAAATTCCCTTCTACCAACCCAATCCCATCATTTAATCTACTTCTTTCTTTCCAAGATCAATGTGAGCTCTACAACAAGCAATGCGGATTTCCTTCATTAGCTAAGAAAATGTATAATACATTTCCTTTAATGTTGTATTGTTGCTTACATCGGTAATTAATTAGTAATAATTATGTTAAAGACCGTGAATGCAGCCTGCAGGGTCTTATTTATTGAATAATCATTTTAGTACCCACACCTCTGTTTTCGTACTATACCTGCATATTTTTCAACTCAGCCAACCTTCTAATTTGATCATCATAACTAACGACTTTCTAAAATAGACTCTCTCTCTCTCTTCCTCCACCTCCATTAGCGATATAAATTGGCTTCCAATCTGATCCGCTTGCAGAGAAAATAAAAAATTGTCAGATCTTGTCGACAGCCTCTGCAACCCGAATCACCTTTACCTCACCAGCCTCCGTCTGCGCGCCCCATGCGTGCTTCCTCTACTCACCACCTCTTTTTGGCATTATAGGCATTAATACTTTGTTACATTTATGTTAATACTTGATTGAATATATATCTACATTACTTTAACATATATTAATATTTTCCATCTGTAATATATAAAATGTTGAACTGATAAATAATTTTCATTTTATTGTTCAATATCAGAATGTATATTGATCTAAATGTGTATTTTTGAGATGATTTATGCATACAAGATAAATAATTTTTATTTTATGACAACTGTATAGTTATAAACACTTTTGAGATTGTTGTAAGCATAACGTAGTATAGATATAAATACTTTCAGTTTCCCCATGCAGTTATGGTTCCCCCATGCCATTTGAGTGGTTCCTAATGTGGGTACGATGCCAGAAATTTTGAAAAAAATGTGCGGGTACGATTATTTAAAAATAATTAATTTATCATTTGCATTGTTTACTATATAGATATAAATACTTGTGTTCTTTGGACTACATACTTCAAGATTTGACTATTAATATTAAAAAAAATGTTACAGATCTGAAACGGTTGCGGTCCCCACAAGCAATTACGGCAGTTTAGGTGCGGGTACGACGTCAGAAATTTCAAAAAAAGGTGCGGGTTGTTGATTGTAGCAATAATTTTTTTTGTCTATTTGACTAATTTACAAAACATACAATTATTGAATTTCACAATTTCTTCTATTTTTAGAGTTATGGAGGTTCAAGCTAATTGAAATTGCAAGATGAAATACTTGAACTGAAGAAATCATGAAGACACTTATCAAGAATTTAAATTATAAAATTATAAACTTGGTAAAGTGCTTTTGATGTTGTTTCAACAGGATACAAACGTTGGTAACGTTTGTAAAACGTTCTAACGATTTAACCTGTAAGAAAACACTGATGAACAGCTTGATCAAACTTAGAAGGAATTACAAAAGTTATAACTTTTGTGAAAAAGTTATAACGTTTATAAAATTTATAACGTTTTATAAAAGTTATAACGTTTGTGAAAAATTTATAACTTTTATGAAAAATGTCTGTGAAAAAGTTATAACGTTTTACAAATAGTTATAACATTTAAAAAAATTATAACGTTTGTGAAAAAGTTATAACGTTTTATAAAAGTTATAACGTTTTCACAAAAGTTATAACGTTTTTAAAAGCTTCAAACTTCAGAAATTTCTATTTTGATTAAGGTTTTACAGTGCTAAAATGTTGGTAACGTTTTATAATCGTTGGTAACGTTTTGATCGATTTCAAAGCTATCAAAAAATTAAAACCCTAAATCGCATTTTGAACTAAAATGTTAGTAACGTTTTAGGTCAATCAGCTCATTAAATAGTTGTTTCTATAAATAGGGTTTTGGGCTTTCTTCCCAAAGTAACCTAGTCGCCTCTAAAACTGCAAAAGCCTATTTTCTGTGAGCTAGAGTTCCTCCATTGTTGTGAGAGCTTTAAACTTCAATATCCCTAAACAACCTCAAATTCACTTCACTAATCTTAAGTTAGATTAGGTTAGAGTGAGCTTTTGAGTGCTTTTCTTTGGAGATTTTTTCTTTGAGACTTCATTCTCTCATCTCGAGTTGTTCGTGTGACTTTCCTTGGTTGTAAGGGCTCACCGGTATTCATCTCAAGTTGGCCGTGTGACTTTCCTTAGTTGTAAGGGCTCATCGGTTCACGAGTTGTAATCCTTTCATATTGGGTAATAGAAAGGCGCACCTAGATGAAGTTGCGACGCTCCGGAGCCGTAGGCTTTTATTTTGTCGAACTCCGTTATCACCCCGCGTGTCAATTCTCTCTAAACTCATCTATTTAATTTCAATTGTGATCATTTTCAGCTTTTAAGAGCCAATTAAGCGGTGCCAACTCCCATTAGTTTTAACACGGGTACGATTATTTAAAAATAATTAATTTATCATTTACATTGTTTACTATATAGATATAAATACTTGTGTTCTTTGAACTACATACTTCAAGATTTGACTTTTAATATTAAAAAAAAGTTTCAGATCTGAAACGGTTGCGGTCCCCACAAGCAGTTATGACAGTTTAGATGCGGTTACTGTGCGAATACGCAAGTGTGGGTACTCATATCAGCTTTCCTTATTTATTAATTAATTTTTAATATATGTCTTATGGTCGGAAATTAATGTGTTTAAATCAGAATTATTTCTTAAACGGAGAATTTCATGTATGCCCCTCAAAACTTTGAAATTACATATGCCCCCTTCTAAAGTTAATAATATTTACCCTTGTAAATTTAAAAAACTCACAAATTTACTCATTTTATTATCTTTTCTATTAAAATTAATTTTAAATTTATAAAATATTCATTTTACCCTTTATTAAAAAATATATAACATGCTTTAGAAAAATGTTAGTCTTCTATTTCGGTCGATTTCAGATGGATAATTTCTTTTTTTCTGACGCTTACACAAGCATATACCTAAATGTCATTATATAAACTAGTGGTGCAAACGAGTTGGATATTATCCAACCGCATCCGAATCCGTATCCAAAAATTAAATATGGATATCCAATATCAGAATATCCGTGCAAATATGAATACATATATGGTTTTAAATTTCAATTATTCGTATTCGAATAGTAAATATATACTATATAGTTTAATATATATATTATGAAAAAAATTATGTTATTCACTATATATATATATACAGCCACACATATTAATAATGGGTAATATGTGTATTTTGTGAATTCAAAATGGGTTTCAATAGAAAAGACAATAAAATGGATAAATTTGTAACATTTTTAAAATTTAGAAGAGTAAATGGGGTTACGTAATTTCAAGGTTTTTAAGGGGTATACATGAATTTTTTCCTTTTAAGAAAAATATAAACGCATCTAGCGCATGTAAGAAGTATATTTGTCACTCGTATATTAAATTTGCATAGATAATACACTAAAATTTATTATCTCTCAATTCAATACCTTGTGACAGTCTTCCAAAGCTGTATATATGCCAATTTTTTTGAAAGGTACTCAAAAATTCAGAAGATATAACAAGGACCTGTACCTTACAGCTAATTTTCACCATTTAATTTGTCAGTCCCACACGGGTGTGAAACAGAAAATTACATGCTGGGCATAACGAATTCGTATCATGTGCATTAACAGAACGTGCGCTAATAGCAAGATCTGGACTGTCCGATTGAGATCCGCACTAATATTGAACGGCCCCGTACGTTATAGGCGTGAGCCAGATTGG
Organism: Carex sylvatica; assembly: GCA_964058845.1. Classification (NCBI taxonomy): domain Eukaryota; kingdom Viridiplantae; phylum Streptophyta; class Magnoliopsida; order Poales; family Cyperaceae; genus Carex; species Carex sylvatica. The sequence continues at coordinate 30,457 of CAXKVR010000292.1, forward strand.
CTCTGATCCTGATCAGACGACCAAGATGCAATAAACACAAAAGATTCTTTTTGGTGTTATTGCAAACGATGCAGACTCGGGCATAACTAGGCTTTCTGACTCTGTTATTCTATATGAAGTTGTATAAAGTCATAGTTGATAGCAACATTTTTTTTTTTACATTTTATATTGCTTAATAACCAGTAAGAATTTATCCATTCGGCTATTTTCCTTAATTCTGCTTTGGTTGTCATTTGATTTCATAAAGTTAATTGAAGCTATCTATATGCAGGCAGAAAAAGACGTGGAAATATATAATAAAAAAAAATCAAAATTGTTGTTTTTTAATATATATATTTTTTTTCTATTTCTTTAGTAATTAAAAAAAAACCTTTGCCTTAAACATGTTCCTTTTGCTGGTCCATATATTTTTCATTATATATAATTGCTAGATAAATTTTAGTCCGTTGCTCCCAACAATTTAGCCCATTAACTGAAATATTATAACCATAAAACAGTTGGCCCATTAATTGCTTATTCCGTTAGCACCTTTACATTGACAATTTCATTTTGATTGCAAATCCAACGTAATAATTTATATTTCAGTATTTACAGAACATTACGCGGGTAAAAATCAATTATGATTTGCTCGCTCTTAATTTTTAGAATGTACAAGATTTTTTTTATTTTTTTTAATAAAAACGGACATAGTCAGAGATTTCATATATGAAATCACAAACTAAAAAGAGGTATCAGAAAATGATATCGACTTTCACAGCTATATACTTACATCATACTATTTCTTACAGCATATTAGAAATTACTTACAACTTTTGCATATAAACCCTTAGATAAAGTTGAAATATCAGAATATAAAGCAAAACACTTCTAACAAAATGACAAGTATTATTTATAACAAAAACTTGTCAGTCTGATTCATCTTCAATTTTTGAGATCTATTCTTCATACATTAGACGCTGGGAGTTCCCAGCCTCGACATTACCATGATAATTGTCCTATAGTATTCTTTTGCAATTAGACGTTAGAAGAAAAAAAAAAATTCAATGGAGATGCTCTTATTTCTTTCTCGTTATCCTTGGATCACAATTAAGCTATATAACTAATTGGTTTTGTTTAGCCGATTCCATAGTATCCTTTATGCTATATATAATTCAGGATTCCCTCGAACAAGAAATAGCTATATGTTTAAAACTTTAAATAAAGCTACTGATAAAACACACAATAGGTGGTACATGCATGCTTAAATATACACTTCCAAATTCCAATTGAGATAAAAATAATTCCTCAGGCGTGTTCGAAGGGGTGAGATCGATTGATGGAACTTTTTATTTAATGAAAAAAAAAAATCTATTTTAGGAGTGTTTGGATACCTTTTTTCGAGCATAAAATTGGAATTATTTTTTTCCATCTTCATTCTCACGTCTTTACAAATCCGTGAGAGAGAAAAAAAAGCCAATTAAATATTTTTTTCATAATCTCTTGCATCATCTCTTTTCTCGATATTTTCAAATAAACTAATGTTGAATGCATTAGTTATACTAATATAATTTGTAATTATTATATTTACTTATACTTGCATATGAATCTCATAAAATTATCATAATCTCACATTACCAAATTTAACTTTCTATTAATAAAGATAAATTCAGTTATCGAAAATCATAATGATTTTTAAGTTAATTATTGGACTTGAAATTATTAGAATTGATCACAAAACTATTAATAAAGTACTAATCACAAAATTAGTATCATTGCTAAATCTTTGAAAAATGAAAAGTACCATTTTCATGAATATATTTCTTAAATTAGAATTTTTCAACAACTATTTTAACAATACAACGTAAAATTAGTTTCAACATAATTCCATATAACCATTCGTGTGCATACTTATGAGCACGGGTTGTCGTATTAATTTATAAGTTTCTCTAATTGAGAAATCTCATACTGTACAATCTAGTAACAACCGAACAAGCTTATGAGCATCATCCCAATATGTTCGGCTAGATATTAAATTGTGCTTGTTGATGCACAATATTTATTGAATATTAAAAATTATCTTCTTTTACAATATTTTTTAGTGGATAGATTTTCCCAAGCTCGGGAACTAATTACTAAATGCTTGTGATTAATTATATAAATGTATTGACTTTTAATTTTTTTTCCGTTAGTAAATTAGAAGTCAAGTTACTCAACTAGTTTAATATCTACATAAGAGGATATTATCTTTGCCACCAAGATCAGGAAATGATTCTTATATTGAATTTTTATTTTTTTATTTTAGTAAAGGTAAAAGGCTGATCAATTTTGGTGGCAAAAGAAAAGTTCACAAATATTCTACTGAGAAAGGTTTGCTCCGCTTTGAGCAGGCACTGGAGAGTAACCATCTGGTCCGTATATGCTGTTGGAAGGATACTGGGGATAAAGGGTACGATCTTAATTATATGTGCCCATCACCATGGTCATATCAGGTAGTAGTACCAAAACAAAGAGACAAAGTATAGGGGAAGGTGGTCTTCGTGTATTGTCTAGTTCTTATGTAGACACTAAAAAAATAGCCTCATGTGCAGCTGGAGTAGTGACACCGGATTGCTAGGATTACTTTATTAATTAGCAGAGATAGTCTACTAAAATGCTGATATAAATAAGTAAATAACACATCACTTAAAAAGTTTGATCGTATATAAGTCATGTAAAATAAAAGATAGGGAGTTACTTTATTAACGACATAGCTTAATTATTTTACAAAAATAATTATTAAGTTTATCATTGATGGAAATATAATGTACTAGTTCTTTTATTTTAGTAAATAATGTGCTTGTAACTTGATAGAGAATATTATATACATGGAGAGACCACTTATTATTATTGACATTGATTTTAAATTAATTAAATTTATTGATATATATAACAATAAATTTAATTAATTTATTTTCAATGCTATTGCATAGGGTAAAAAAAAAAAAAAACCTATTGCTAAGGGTTCACCGACAAAAACATGTTATTTCTGAGCATATTGGTATTACAAACATCAGTATTCACGATGATACCGTCGGCAAAAAGCACTTGTATCATCGCGGATATTGTCATATTCTTGCAATGATATTACCGGACATATAAATAACGTAACAATCAAGTTTCATACAATTTATAAAATTGTTTGATGATGCATTTATAACTATTAATTTTATACCGTTGAAATTTTAAGTAACTTGATTCTCATTATTTCTTGTGAAAACTGTCTCATTAATTAATGTTGGGTTTCAAATTTAAATTTTATTTTTGAAGATTATAAAGATTGTCAAATAAGCAATTGATAAGTGACCCATCTCATTATATATTTTTTGATTTACTATTTTTGACTTTACTCCATCATCAATGGATCTATAAAATTTAAGATAAATCATTAAAATTGAATTATAATTGATTGTACACTGACATTAGAAACATTAATTAGTTAGTTATTTATATTGCAATTATAAATGTCCAACTTTTTAGTATTGGTCCAACCACCTCCAGAAATAATTTGAAAGTCTTTATATCAAGTAACATGAATGGTCAATTGATTTCTATTTTTTTATAAAAAATATATTTATGTGTATGATTATTTATATAATTTAAAATAAAATATTATAGATGTTGTAAAAGTTGACTCTCATTTTCAGCATGAAAAATTTACATAGTTAACCTCTAATATGTGCAGTTTGACCTCAGCCACAGAAGATTTAACCGTAAAATAACATGATATAAATGGAACATAGTTATTTGACAAGTAGAGTCCGGATGCAGTAAATAGTGGCAACAATTGAGAAGGTGCATGGCCCTCGTGCATTAAGACTTTTCTCTGAAAAACCAACCATGCATGCATACTTTTACTCAATGTTACAAGAATCGATCCGGTAAAAATTTGAAGCATCGGTTCACTAATCGGATCGACAGATCAAACGGTTCAACCATTGATTCTTTTAAAACAATTTTGTTTATATTATTAGATGCAAAGATAAGATATCAAATAATTATATCTATACATGATTTTGATGAGAAATGATTTATTATTTATACATAATTGAAAAGGTTCTAATTCAATTAAAAATTAAAATATTAACCTTTCAATAATAGCCTATTTTTTTCTTCTTCTTTATTCAAATAAGAGGAAATTAATTTTCGTTGGAACGCATTTCTTCATCTTCTTTAATTTTTTTGTTGACAAACTTATCAACATTTTCTCTTAGGTGCTTTTTAAACCGGTTATTAATACCACATTCTTCAGGGCCCTGAATTTCGAGTTTTAGTGGTGATTTATTGGTACCAATCGACTTTGCTCTTCCCTGAAATTTTTTTTGCCCCTCTCTGAATGTTTGATTTATAATTCGGGTTAAATTTTGTGTTAAAATAAAAATAAATTTCTTGAATTATAATTGGTAATATTAATTATAAGTTATAAGATCATAAATTATAAGTCAGGATATTGAAATATATAAGTCAAAACATTATTTTTTTTATTGAGTATTCAATTAGTTAATGGATTTAAATCCGATTCGATAATTTTTTGCCTCGACGAAAATCTTGAATCCGCCCTGACCTTCTCCTTAAAATAATTTCACAATAGAGACACAGTGCTCCACGTTCTTAATAGAGGCGAGCCGGTTTTCTCCGTCAAACCGACCGGTTCGGTTCAATTCTGATGATAACAATGTTGTAACAATGCTTCCACTGTTTGTTTCTACTTGCTGCCCTTACTTTTTTGTACCTTTTTAAACTTTAACCCTCCTAGCCCTAGTTACCCCCTACTCGGGGAGCTCAGATGTGTTTGGTTACACATGCACGCATAAATCCCTAAACTACCAGCTCTGCATTTAATGCTCCCCTCTGTCCTTCCTTTATTTTCCATTTAAACCACACAAAGTTTCCCTATTTGTGACCTTTTCAGGTGTTCCTTAGCCTTCATCAGCCTTTGCTTTGCTCTGCCCATCGCCACATTTATTATATCTCATTTTTATTTTATTTTATGTTTTTTGTCATCTCTCTCCGTTCAAATACATTTACAGTCCTCTCAATTGTCCCCCCTGGAAAAAGAATTTCTTTTTGCAAGAGATGGGCTTAAAATTTAAGCTAATTTTAATCCTTTCTCACAATAAAGCTGGTTAAGAACAATGCAAATGAGAGAAGTTCATTAGTTACTTCTGCATTTAAATTAAATATACTTCATGCGGTGAAATGAATTAATACTTTAATATCTACCTCTTTAAAGTGCAACTGTCATATAGGATATACTTTCAATCGGCAACAATTGATTAACCAATATTAGTACTTAATTAAATAATAATATACTAGATGTATTACAGCTTAAATATTTTTTGTTAAGTTGAATTAACACACATTACATCATATTAAAAATAAATAGCACATTGACATGCGCATATATATAGCCAACCTAAAATTGTCTTATTAGAGTTTCCACACTATATATCTTACGACATTCTCATAATCATATCGTGTCATGTTGTTCATTATTTGTAGCGCTTGAAATAATTAATGAGCATGTATAGAAGAAGGTTTTAAATTACACGAGTAGCTGCGTGCCTGCGTACCAAATGGAAATATAAGAGGCTCTAGGGGGGCATATGAGAAAATATTAAAAAAACAACAAAATTATGAGGCCTTCGGCCTGAATGGACTCCAAGGCTCCAATTGTCCAACATGAACTCCTATTATTTATTATTATTCTTCTTTTGTAATTTATATTGAAATATTTAAAATGGATAAAGGCCTATATATCCGGGTTTTTGTGTGCACTATATAGAGCCCTTAGCGAACTCAAAATTACCAAATCACTACAAAACAATCTAACCTATCGAGCTGTCTTTTCTCATCTCGTCCCCTTCTCCGATCTTCTAGTGGATACAATTTTCTTAAAATGCATGCAATGGAGGAACTATTGTGGGAGATATATGGAGAAGAAGGAAGCGAGAAAGGGTTGCCACCTGGTTTTAGGTTTCATCCCACGGATGAAGAGCTCATCACCTTTTATCTGGCCTCTAAGGTTTTCCAAGGAGGCTTCTCTGGGGTTGAAATTGTTGAGGTTGATCTGAATCGAATTGAACCTTGGGAACTCCCTGGTAACATCACTATAGCCTCTGCTTATTGTTTTGTTTCTCGTTTCTCATATACTCTTCTTCTTCTTTTTTTTCTTCTTTTTTTGTTGAGGTAAGCAGTGCCATCTTGCTTTAAAGTTTTATCGAATCAAGAAAAAGGGTTTAAATCAAGAGACACGTTAATGTACAAAAATTGTTTAATCTAGATGTTGATGTTATTTTCACAAGCAATAGCATCCGTACTAATATTTTTCCTTTTAAAAAAAACAAGTCCAATAAATGTGCCAACCAACCCCCCGCCCCCCTCCCCTCCCACAACGACACACACACATACAAGGCGAATATTTAGTCTGGCATTCCAGTTATGTAATCACTAAAGATGAAAATTGAAAAGAGAATAAAAGGGTTATTAATTTAATAGAAGTGAACAATATATATTTGATTAACCAATAATCATGAGAATCATTGGAAATGGAGCTAAGCACAACCGAATAAATTTAGGTTTCAGGCTTTTTAGCTATAGGCTAGGTTGGCTAGGTAGGATGCATGATTAGTCGCCTAAGGGCTTATGATTCAAAAAAGATGCATGATTAGTGGATTAGCGTACTTAACACAATCAGTACTTTTTTACCAACTGACGTTAGTTCATCACTTAGATGCATTATTCATTTTGAATATCCTTACCTTTTTTATAAAATGATATATGCAGATGACGCAATTATGTGTCGATCATGTATTTTTTAATTATTTTTTGTTTGAAAATGAATATTAGATGCGGCAAAGATGGGAGAAAGAGAGTGGTACTTCTTCAGCCTGAGGGACAGGAAGTACCCTACCGGGCTAAGAACAAACCGGGCAACCGGTGCAGGATACTGGAAGGCAACGGGTAAAGATCGGGAGGTGCGAAGCAATGTCACCGGAGCCCTTGTTGGAATGAAGAAAACGCTCGTCTTTTACAAGGGAAGAGCCCCTCGGGGTGAGAAGACAAAGTGGGTCCTACATGAGTACCGCCTTGAAGGCGACTTGTCGTGCCGCCATGCTTGCAAGGTATGCAATTCGGAGCTATGACTTACCATGTCTTAGTTAGTTTGTCCTTCAGAATTTTTTGAAGTGTGTCATTTTTATTATTCTAACAAAGTCCTAAACTAATTAAAAGATGGGGGAGTCTCTGTGTGCAAACAAAAAAGCTCTTTGCCCTAAACATTAGTCGATAATATGATTCAAAACATTTTTCTAAATATTAAATAAGCTCGGCACTTGACCAACATAAGCCATTAAAAACATTATTTTTTTTTCTCATGTCATTTGTTGTTTGCCCATAAATAGTGAACATCTCAATATACTATGTAACAAACAATAACAGACAAACACAGCTAGCCCGTTGACTTTGGTTCACAGAAGTCTATGTATCTAACAAAATTACATTGATTAAATTCTTTTCTGATGTTTCTGGTTTGCGTCAAATCTTACAGGAAGAGTGGGTCATCTGCAGGATATTTCACAAGATAACAGGAGGAACTGATCATAAAAAGACCCCAATGTTCTATCCACACAACCCCATGTGCTCCTCTCAAAACCCTAATTCTCTCTTCCCATACCTCGACTTTAAAACACTAGAAAACCCTATTTTGCACTCTCTCCACAACCACCAACCTTGTAATCTCCATTACCAAGAACCTGATGTTAATCTCTTTCCTTTACCTCCTCTCCCTCTCTCTCCATTTCAATCTGATATAAATCCTAATGAAGAGATAGCACTGGCTCCTGCCACTCCCCCCAACTGGCTTGAGACTTTTTTACAAAGCCCATTTATCTATCATGACTCGAGCTTTGTGGGACCCAATTATACAGGAGCAGCCCAATCTGAATTGATATCTTAGAAGTGGTTAAATCTATATAAGATTATCTCACATATTAGATGACATTATGATGAAATGATATGTGCATGACTATCTGTGTAAACTAGTACTTTTGGGCCCTTTTTTTTAATGGCTAGGGTTCTAGGTACCTAGAATACGGTTCGGTATTAAGGTTATGTCGTCTTCTACTTATGTGCATGGACCTTGGTGGCTTGGTTGCTGTTTTTTTATTGCGATGATGTGATTATATTTAGATTTTCAAAATATGGATTGATGGATGGATGTGATTTAGAGCAGAGAAGCATGGTCATTTGATAGGTCTTAATTATAAATATCTAGGGTTTAGTGCTCCTGCATGGAAGAGAGGTGATCAGTTAAGGTGCCTGCTGGCTGCTGGCCATGCATGACGTGGGGTTCTCAGACGATGAGATTGATTTGACATTTGATCTCACTCAAAATTAAATGAAATCGAGGGCTTAGAATGCAATGGGCTTATTTAATTGCAATTTACCATTTATTCTGCTCTTTTTCCTAGTATATAACAATAATAATAGGATAAGAATAACTATAAATCCGGCCCGTCATAATTTTAACTGTATTCTGCTCTTTGGGCTTAGTATTTTCGGCCATTTTTATTAATATTCCAAAAACAAAATGAAATTTTAAAAATAACTTTGAATCTTTTTTTTTTTTTAAAACAACCCAATCGCCTGGGTCTGGGGCGGCCCAAAATGCAAACGAACAGCTAGACAGCAGGGCGGGTCATAGGGAGAGAAAATCGCCTCACACGCGGGCGGTCCATGCATGACCAAACCACCCCACAGTCGGGCGGTCCACTATGGATGTATTTTAAACGTTTTTTTTTTCTCTCTCTCCTCTCTCCATTATCTGTAAACGAAGTTAGAGCCTGTTTGAGAGCGATTTTACTGTAGCTAAAGGTATTTTTTTTAGTTTCTTTTAATTATAGTCATTACTGTTCTATTATCTATAACTACTGTAGCTGTCGCAATTACAATAGCAATTACTATACAAATACCTGTTACTATGTAATTACTGTAGCAACATATTTTTTATTTGTTTTCTAATTAGATTACTGTACCTGTTATAATACCATATTTCTTAATGAAAACCAACTAATTGTTTTTCATTTCTTAATTTTTTTTTAATTTCATTTAGTCAGAAATAATTTTATTAATTAATTATTGATTTTCAACAATCTAAAGTTCTATACATTGATTATTATATAATTGAGAGTTCTATATTTATCTCTCTCTTTTTCAATTTATTCAATTTTTTTTAAATAAAACTCAAAAATTGATTGAATCGAATCTCAGATATCTTTATCTATTATTGATGTACAATTACTGTAATACTTATAAAATTATTTTTTAAATGTAGTTTGTTAATGAAAAGATGTTAGTTGCATTATATGTGGACGGCAGGCTACAAAAGGGTGAAGATGGCGTGCAGTACACGAAAGATGCTGCATTTGGCTTCGAGATTAATGAAAATACCACATTTCAGGCACTTAAAGAGCTAATATACGAAAAGACTGCTGTAAACCCCAACAGATATGAAATAGAATTGGCTACACGGATTGATAACTCACGTGGGATGGGGGGTAGACCTTACTTTGTGAGGTTTCCAATAACAAATGCGAATTTATGGAGAGTTGTGTACACTCAAATTACGGCCAGTGGGGTCCAGGTAATGGACATATATTCGAAGAGGGTTTCCCGGCCTAGGGTTGGACCTTCACCGCTGGAATCCTTGAACATGACAGCACCACACAAATCCAGCACATACGCCCTAGTATACCTACAATATAAAATAATCAATAAAAATAATTAAGATTGTTGATGAACTACTAAGTTACTTTAAAGAGTGTAATGATACCTCCTGACAGCCTCAATGTCAGCAGTCTCAGGGAATATCTGATTCTGAAAGAAGTGAGACCGGAGTGCCTTTAGAGAAATACAGTACCCAGAATACCGGAACTCCTCCTCCTCCTCCCCCTTCTTCTTCTTCTTCTTCTTCTTCTTCTTCTTCTTCTTCTTCTTCTTCTTCTTCTTCTTCTTCTTCTTCTTCTTCTTCTTCTTCTTCTTCTTCTTCTTCTTCTTCTTCTTCTTCTTCTTCTTCTTCTTCTTCTTCTTCTGCAGATTTTTCGGATCACACCCTAACAACTCCGGTATCATCCTCTGCAGGTTTGGATGGTCTGAGATGCCACCTATGGGCTCGCCATCAATGGGTAAACCCCATAAGGCGCTCACATCACCAAGGGTGACTGTCATCTCCCCGACCGGGAGATAAAATGTATGGGTCTCAGGTCGCCATCTCTCCGCTAGACCATGCATCAGAGACTGATCGATCTTACTCTGCGGCATAGTGGCAAGCTGATACAACCCAATGTTCAAGAGGCATCGCTGCATTTCTTCATGGGGAATGAACGAAATCCCAGACCTGCGGTGCCTCACCGTAAGCATGACATCATCATGTATTTATTATCAATTTATGAGACTCAAATCGTGTCATTTTTTTAGTACTATTTACATTAAGTAAATCACGTATCTCAAGAGATGCCAATGAGACACGGTGCTTAACATGATGGGTCCATAGAAAAGGACTAAATGTGTCAGGATCATGCGCACCATCTGTAAAACTGGCCTGAGACGATGAACCCACTCGAATCGGATCCTCAAATTCCCTACCAGTCGTATCCTCATATGACGACGGGCCCTCTCTAATCGGATCCACCGAGGACGTGCCCGCTACACTCGGATCCACGGTATCTGGACCCGCTGCAGCCGGATCCGCTGCAGGCGCAGCTCGTAATCCCCACCGTCTAGATATGGGCATACTACATTTACAAAAAAAATCTATATTAATCAACCACAATTTAAAAAATTAAAATTTATTCGAAATTTTAAACAATTTATAAATATTTTCACCAAATTCAAACTCTAATTGAACTGCAAATTCAAGCAATTGAAACCCTAAAATAGTTAATTATTTATAATAAACTACTAATTATATGATATTAATACATCCAATAATTATACAATAACTATAGTATATATTTAATATATTAAGAATATAACATATTAATTTAGTAATAAGAGTTAACAATTTCTAAAATAATCAATAACCACATGAAAATAATAATAATAATAAAGCTACATAAAATTTTATTATACTATGAAATTCAATAAACTTTTATATAGTATGAAATTCACTTTTTAAAATAAAAATTATTGTGAAAATCGACAAACAAATAAAATTTGTAAAAAACATAAGTATGCATATCTTTTAAAAAAAATATTGATAATTTACTTGCAAAAAAGAATGCAACTTTTAAACAAATATTCATATACTTCAAAATAATTTGTTTTACTTGATATTAATTTGTATTGATATATACATGTGTTTCGTCAACTTCAAAATACCCTCAACATCACAAAAACTTTTCTTCGTGCCCGTAGCAACACAAAAATAATTTATTATAACAATAAAACTATAATATATTATAACAATAAAATTATAATATATTATAACATATTATATATGGAAACAAAATTGTGTAATTTTTTTTAAATATTACAATAATTTATTATTTTATTCTCAATCCTCTCTAAATATCCAATTTTATCTATTGATGCAATCAAATACATAACTCTTTAATGTAGTCAAATACATAACTTATCTACCTACGATTTTTTCTCAAAAAAATAAAAAATACATAACTTATCTACTAAAGGACATATTTTATATGATCACACAATATATATTTTCATTTGAAGATATAAAGCTTCCTTCTGCAAGCTTACCAAAAAAAAATACATAATTTCCGCAATTATAATTTCAAAATTTAATTCCGCAATTCCCGCAATTCGTGACATTATACCAATTCTAACAATTCATAATTGAATCGAATTCAATAATTACACAACTTAATTATATTTGCATAAATTACACAATCGAATAGAATTCAACAATTACACAATTTCATCACAATTGAATCGAACCGAATCTGTTTGAACTGAATCGATTTGAACCGAATCGAACCGAATTGATTTAAACCAAATCGAACCGAATCGATTCGAATTCAACAAATACACAACTTAATCGCATTCAATCGAATCAAAAACTTACCCGAGAGAAATGGAGCAATTGCAGTGAGGTAGAGGGCGGGGGAGGCGCAGATTCGCGGTGGTGAAGGTGGCAGCAAGAGAGAGAGAGAGAGAGTGAGCGAGGGAGAGGAGAGGTGTGGCGCAGTAGCGGAGCACTGGCGGCGGGGGCGGAGGCGGAGTGGCTGGGGCGGCCGTATTTTTTTCTTTTTTTTCTTTTCTTCTTCTGGTGTAGAGGGGAAACAGAGAAGGGAGAGAGGGGGAGTGGGGGTCACGGAGGGATTTAATCCATAGTGGACCGCCCGGGTATGGGGCGGTTTGGTCATGCATGGACCACCCGCGTGTGAGGCAGTTTCCTCTCCCTATGACTCGCCCCACTGTCTGGCGGTTCGTTTGCATTTTGGGCTGCCTCAGACCCAGACGGTTGGGTTTTAAAAAAAAAAAAAAAAGGATTCAAGGTTATTTTTAAAATTTTATTTTGTTTTTGGAGTATTAATAAAAATGGCCGTAGTATTTTACAGCACCCCTCAATAAAAAAGTATTCTGTATAATGAATGCCAGAGAATCCCAAGCGTATCTTCCCAAAGATGTTCATAATTTTTTCTCATGATTTTGGGAGCACACAACAGTTAAAATGTTAAATCAAAATCTAATTAATATATAGTGAATGCTTTAATATTTATTCGGAGAATTAGATATTCTGCATGGATATCATGCATGCATGTGACCATGTGAGTTCCATAAATGAGTATAAGATTGAATGATCTAAGAAATTCAGAAGTATATATATCAAGGTTCACATAAATGAGCGGCAGTAATTACAATATGGGGAAGCCACATGAAAATAACAATCAATTACAATTTTATTTCATGGAATTATCTGTTTTTGCAAAACCCTTTTCTTTACTACATACTTTCACCATTAATTAAAGAATTGTAGATTATACTAACATGCGCGCCCCAAATTTTTATTTAATAGCATATAAAAAATTAAAAAAAAAAACACCCTCGTTTGGTCAGAATTTGAGAATTACCCAAGCCGCAGAGCTAATCCTTGGACCCAATTAATGGGGTCCGCACAGCCGATCCGCAGACCTTTGGTTCTGTTTTTTTTTTTTCTTCTTCTGATTTTTCTTATCTACTTTTGTAAAGGGATTTCAATTGTAATAGTGTAAGTGCTAGTACAAATGTTGTATGTACAAACTATATGTAAGATTTTGTCGTGATTAGTGAAATATCGCCTACGACTTTCAACAAAAAAAGAGAGTATATCTTTCAAGAAAGTGACAATATATTGTGGTTGACGTACGTACTTACAGGCATGTAATGTAAAGTTAGTTATTTTGTAATTCACCATATATTAGTTTCAATGTTAAAAAGGGGATATATGACGTTGAAATATAATTAATATTTTGATAACTATATAACACAGTGCTAAACAAAAATTAAGAACATAATAAATTTGCAACTATGTTTTCTATCATTTAATACTATGTCCACCTTGTTGCAGTTTGAAACCAATTACTCATTCCTAGACGGCTAGACCTATGTAAATTTATAAAATTTTGGTTAGCAACTAAATGTAAATTTTCAAATCTATCTATTTGAGAATTACAGCAATATAATTTTTTTTAAATTTAATGATTTTTTTTATCATTTTAATTATGTTTGTCAAAATAGATAGGCTATCAAACCCATTAACTATATAACACAGTGCTAAATAAAATTAAGAACGTAATAAAATTACAACTATATATGTTTTCTATCATTTAATAGTATGTCCACCTTGATGCAGTTTGAAAACCAATTAGTCATTCCTAGACCTATGTAAAATTATATAATTTCAAATTTATCAAATTTTGATTAGCAAGTAAATGTAATTTTATAAAAACCTATCTATTTGAGAATTACAGCAATATAATTTTTTAAATTTTTTATGAAATTTTATCATTTTAATTATATATGTTTGTCAAAATAATGGGATCCTCAATATAATTTTATAAAAAATTCCTTTTTGTATATGGTGACTCTGGCTAAATCAGGATTATTATAATATAATGCGGCCTGTTCCTTTACTGAGTTAATTAATTTCCTCTTATATATGATATTCGAGCAAAAGGAGACATCGACCACAAATTAATGTGTGCCACTTTGATTTATTTTAAGAAACAAATGTTTTTATACTGATTTTTTACAATATGCAGAAGTACTAGCAAAAGAGGAATTATTAATTTTAAATATTATGACATCAATTTTTTTGAGGTGAAAGAACTCAGAAAACTCAGTCGCACATGCACAAACATGAGTTTTGGTAAAATGTGCGGTCATCCAGTTCAAAATAAATACTCAATTTTTGTAAGGGGTTTTTGCAAAATGCCGGTGTTGCAAATTTAATTATTATTAATTGATGATTGGATAGCACAAGAACTTAATGATCATAATTAATTCAATGTTCTCTCTTGGTTCTTCAATTCAGAATTATGTGAAATGATAATCAGTAACCATAGCATGTCTTACGTGCTTGTTAAATGAACTGTTATTAAAACCGGACCTGACCGGACGGATGGACCGGAATAAACCGGATCTGGAGCCAAATCCGGTTTGGTTCTAATAAAGGACCGAATATGCATATAGACCGGAAAAAAATAAAAAACCAGACGGTTTTCACAAAAACCAATGAACCAGTTTGAGTTGGTTCTTTCATTTTTAAAATTTTAAAGTTTGAACCATGCGTGAACTCCGTTTAAATTGGTTCTTTAATTTATTGCTTAAATTGCTTTCACCTTTCCAACAAAAAAAAGTGAAAAACAATTAACATGGGTTAATCCGTGAACAACTCTATGTTGTCTTTTGTGTTGCTACAGGGTGTCATCTTTCAAACAATTATGTGTTCAATAGTTGCGTGACATTATTTTATAAAAAATAAAATTCAAACTGCACAATTTTTTTTGAATATGGATCGTTGTCGACTCTTTTCTATAAAAATAAATGAAGAATTTATATGATGTTAATTTTTTAATTCTAAAATAAATGTATAAAACTAATAAAATCTCCTTGATATTTTACTTATATAATATTAGAAATAAGCTCAATCGATATTAAGCTTCACAAAAATATATTTCTTACATTTTGATATTATCATTATTAAATTTAGAGTTGGTTTTCACTTTCCTGTTTAGTATTTTTTTTAAATCTTTAATTATTAATAATAATAAAAATCATGATGTTGTATACGAGAATGTATCTTAGTGACTTAATTGGACAGATTTAGGTTCTATAAAAAATATTAAAGAGAAAACATATTAAAAGATACACATTTGATTATTGAATGCCAATTTATTCAGCTTTTAAATTGAATTTTTAGTCATTTAGCTTTATTGCTGATTTTTTTTATTCATAAGTCAAATTAAACTTTTATTTAATATATTAGTTCAAAATATACATTTTTATATCTTGCACTTAGCTAAATTAATCAAGAGATAATACTTTCATTTTATTTGGATAAAAACATTTCTATTTATTAATATATTTAGTATTATTAAAAAATCAGCGGTTGAACCAGTTAACCCACTGGTCCAACCTGTAAACCATTGATCCAAAGCATTACCGGATCGAGGTCCAGTTCTGATAAAATTGGTTAAATGAGATTATACAGTGCCAACATCCATCTCTCTAAATCCAGTAACGGCGTTAAGACAGCCACATTTAATCGCCCACAAGATTGAGAATATATGAAAGATTTGGTGATAAACCTTCCAAAAAAAAAATCTGATAATAAATTCATTGCTTCTGTGAGATTTGCTCTGCTCATTTTTTCTCTACAGGGCATGAGGCAAAGATAGCATATTAACTGTTTTATTCACGATTTGAAGTTTTAAACATAAACCAGTGGCAGAGCACCTTATGAATCTAGGCCTCAAAAGTAGGCCTAACTGAAATTTGAAGGGAATATGGTAAACCGGCTCAGTTAATGGGTTTATTTGTGATGGTTAACTGGGTTTGGTGCAGGCTGAAGTCCGGTGACCCAATAGACACGTTTAACCAAATCAATCGATATCACCATTGAATCATTAAAAATGAAACAAATGAAAATGACTTATAATTTTTCTTGTACTTGGTTTTTTTTTTTTTTTCAAACTCCAAAAAGCTGAGAATAAAGCTTATTTTGGTATGAAAATGAACTATTACCTTCCTGTCTTAAAGCACTATGACAGTAAATTTTAAAACTACGATGACACAAACTCTTGATTAGTGGAAACAAACTAAAAACTCCATTTGTTCAAATCACTTTCGAATTCTTATTTAGAAGTTTTATGTGCCTTCCAAGACGATAAACCCACTCCTAAAGGCCTTATTTTCCAGTGCAGATAACAGGCCGGCTTCGGTCCACAAAATGCGAGTCTAGATCGGAGGAAATTCCCAAAATATATACAAACCATTTTTTCCTTTTTAAAGATTGAAAATTTGTAGCTAATGAAATTATTAGGTAAAATAGCAGTTGCATGTTTCAAATTAAATTCGAAAGAACAGCAGCAAAAGTTATCCTTATTCATGGATATTTGCAGATGCTTCTGTTAAAGTATGCTTCAGATGCACCTTCTAAATTCACATTGCATTCATTGGAAGAAAGCTGAAATGAATTAATTTCATTTCAGCTCTTCGAATTTTTGTTTTAACTATGTACTGATAAATTTTACATAATAATCTTACCCGTAAATAAATTTGTATAACTTAGAACTCATCAAAAATTTCACAATCCTAAATTAACCACAACTTTATATTTACCTCAGACCAAAAAGCATTTACTTCAGACGCTGTATGGTTCGTGATCAAATTTATTCAATATAATAATACAAAACCATAAGGAAATAAGGAAAATGGCGTCTTAGGCACCTCCTTGTTTATGGGCCTGATTTAGTTACATAAAACATTAGGTCTTTGAAATCAGTCCAACAAATTCTAAAATCATGCCCGTCAACTTCGGTAGTGAACTCAAACCAACTACTATTTTATATCTTCACTTGACATATTAAAAATCCGGACCATTGTCATTTATGTAAGCTCAATTATCTTTTGCGTCTCATTACCTCCGTAGATTTACTCAAACACGAGTATAGAGAGAGAGAGAGAGAAGATTAAACTAAAACAACTTTATTTGTATGTGAATTGCTAAAAACACGCAGCCAACTAGACAAGGGGAACACTAAGGCCTCCAACACAAACGTACTAAGATAAAAACACACCTAATTATGCCCACGCACAAACTAGAAAGGGGCATAATTAAACTGCAACAAAAGGAAAAATAGATAAGGAAAACTCTAGACACTGCTCCCAAATCCCCCGGTGGGGTTGTGACCGGTGACACCTCCGGTGGTGGCAGCACAGCCCCGCTCAGCTGCATTGATCTGCTTTTCACCCTGCTTCTCGGCCTCTGCTCCCATCTTCCTCTCCTCCTTGTGTTGCTCTGCAGCAGCTTTCTCCATCGGGTCCCTAGTCTTCATCTTTTCCACCTAATTAACCACACGTAAATGCAACAAGTGTCAAACATTGCTTCATTTTGTACCTTCTAGTTAGCTCGAAATTTAGTACCAAAAATCGGAGTGCGTTTATGAGGCATTTCTTTGTAACACTTGGAATGTATGTTATTTTGGAAAAAAAAAAACACGTTATCTAATCAACTGGCTCTATGACCTGTTAAAATAATAGAAATGAGGAATCAAATACTAAAAGAAAAGGACCTTTTCATCAACAGAGGCCTTGGTTTTCTCCATCCCAGCTTTGGCGGACGCAGCAACATTCGCGGTTTTCTCCTTGGCAGACTGCATTTTGGTAATTAGTTCGTTTCTCTTCCGAAGAACAGAGTTGTTTTGAAAGTGTGTATCTCAGACTGTATAAAAAAGGGTTGTGATGGAATGAGAAGGGAAAGGTTGTGTGTTTAAATAAGGAGACGAAGAGCCAAGGTACGTGCCACGTGATGGACTGATGGGACACGTGGTGGATGGAGAGGAAACATGCAGAACTGAAGAGGGTTTACGTGGTGGAACGGACTCTGCTGCTTTTCTTATAGAAAAGCAGGATTTTGCTTTTTCGATCCCATCCATTTAAATTTGTTGAGATTTGTGCATAAAAAAGAACTTTTATAGAGATACGTAAATGAAAAAAATTTGAATGATTGAAATAAAAAAAAAAGTAGGATTCTGCTTTTCTATACAAAAAAGCACCAGAGTCGGATCAAATGAGTCAAACGATTTGGGGAGAATCTTGAGCCGCGGCGACCGGCACCTTGTTCCTTATCCTGTACAGCAATTAAATATCGGTAAGACACATCGGCTATAGTCATTTGTCATTTGTCATTTGAGGCCTCAATACAAGGACTAAATGCCCAGAAGGCCCAAACAAACAATCCGGGCTTTACTGTCCTTGTATTGAAGTCTCCAAATTTGTTCCCCTAGCCCAATGATCTTGCACGAGTTGATCAATCCAATCTTTGTCAGCTTTACTTCCTACAATGTTCTCGTTTAATCGCTATCGTGGACTGATCAATTAGGTCCTTATATGTGTTATATATATTCCTTACGACTAAGGAAACATCACACAGTCGAGGCAACAAGATGAGAAGAATGCAAAGACTCGCACTCTCTCCGTTTGCTTCTCATATGATCAAACAAACGGACCATTAGGTGGCCTGAAGTCCTTACTTCCGCCAGAAATGCAACATTAAAAGTAAATAACTTGGTATAGTGAATTATCATACTTTGATTTTTTTACTATGATAATATATACATACAAAAATTTGCCCAAAGTAGGTATAAAAAATTGGCAACTGCTATTTGCAACTGCTACTCCCAGCGCATCTACTGTGCAGTGTTGTCAGTTAGGCGCCTACACTTGTTCCTAATAAACAATTCTTCCTCCAAAGAACTTCTATCAAGGGAATCATTTCTGACCGAATCCCTATTGCGAGACACAGTCTTTATTGATGTTGAAGTTGAACCTGGTTCACTAGACCCAGTGTTGACTTGATCATTGTTGGATACCAGTGTGACTGTGGCATCTTTTACCAAATTAAAACACCCAGAGTTGACTTGGTCAATGGTGGATGCCAGTGTGGCATATTTTACTAAATTAGAAGTCCCAGAATTTACTTGGCTGATGTTGGATGCTAGCGAGATATCTTTTACCGAATTAAATCTATGGGGCATTAGTTCCTCTCCTGGTGCCACCATTTCTCTCATTGACTGCATATTGCAAACGAACATTAGTAATTAGGATGATTAGTAACTCTTGGCTTAAACCCACCATATACCCAACTCAACCTGACTTTATTTCCCACAGGTACCTGAAGTACTCTACACAGCATCAGAGATCCTGAGATGATGCGGACTTCTTAAACCCAGACAGGTAAATTAACAGACTTGAGTGCTGGTGACTCCGGTCTCGTCTAATTTTATTTTACTAATTAACAATTCCATCTCAACTGGACCAAACACTCAAATGATGATAAAGAGAGATTAATTAAAACAACATCAATGTAAGACTTCTAAAATAGACAAAATTTACAGTTATAGATTTTTTCTCTTGACAATGGCAAGTATAACCAGCATGCAAATTGAAGAGAAATTAAGGATAAATAATCAAAATGTCAGTTACCTTCCAGTCCTTAATATCAAAACGAAATATGAAATGACTATAAGACACCTCTCCAGACGTTATGGAGGTGGCTGCTGGTGCATTTCTTGGGGCTACATAAATTGATACAACATGAAACAATATATTTTCAGTCTCATACTTAAATTACCAAAAGATGAAAATAGATAAACAAATGAATAAATTTCTTACAAACAAAATGGTGCCCATTCTTATCCACTGTGATCTCTACACGGCCATCCTTCACTAAAAATGAAAGCGCAAATATATTCTCCACAGTTTGTGCAAAAGATTGCCGGTTTAACACTAAATATTCAAGCTTTGTCTGCTTTTGTTTTCTCAAGATAGTAAACATTGTCAACATGTTTTTGTCTGTATCAGTCTTTTTTGCAGGATCACCCTCTGTCTCGCCAACCTAACAAAGATACTAATCATTAGATCAATATAGCAATTCCTCAACCGTCATAAATGATATCCCTTACCTTCCCATTAATGATATAGAAGGAAGATAAAATAATTTATAAGCTTTCCATATAGACCAGCTCAGAGCCAATTACTACAATTAATGAGATACCAAATGTGTGCCTCAATCTAGGTTCAAGGAACTACTAATATTTGTTTAACAATCCATGTAACTAAAAACTAGGAAACTAACAACATAAAACACACACAAAAAAATAAAAGGTTAAAGGCTGTACTTACATCCTTAGGTTGAGAACATATAGTAGGTCTTGTTCGTTTTCTATGTACTGCACTCCTTAGAGGCTTAACCTCAGCAACCATTGGTCCATTCCTACAACAAAGAATAAATATGGTTAAAAATAGACATGCATACATATTGAAATAAAATATAGGAGAAGAAAGAGATATTTACATGGTGCAGTATCCGTGTCCCCTCATAAATATATGAGACACTGACATCCCAATACTTTCCCACGAAGCTTTTCCTAAATAATTAGTATGGGTACCATCTCTATCAGGCACGCCAAATTTTCTTGCAAGTGCATCCACGAAGTCTGATGGAGTAGGCCCTCTTCTTTGAGACCTGATTGATCTGACTAAAGAGGTAATAATGTCAAGCAGAGTCTCAGCATCTGCCACCTGTTCTCTCGGCCTTTGAACTGCATACAACATTGCAAATCAGATAATTTCAATTCATTAGCTGTTGATTTCTTAAAAAATCTTATTAAAATCCACATATGGAATTATAGCCTGTTTCTTAATCTTTGGTAAGCTAAAATGCAAATCAAGAAGAAGAACTTTTTTTCTGAAGTAGGAAGATTGTAACCATCCTCTTTTTGGTTAGCAGTGGTAGTCTGTGATCCTTGACACTGCCATATTGTATTTGGGATCACAGACAATTCTCTTCGTAATTTATAACTTTCTGATTTCGAGTACATCCTGTTGATTTACGGGTCATATTACTAGAAAAGAAAAAAACTGAGATATGGCAGCCCTAAGTACAATAACACATATTGAGTGCAAGAATATGAAGAAATATGCCAAAGAAGCATGTTCCTAAAAGTTCTCACTGTCAGTTATATAAAATACCTGAAAACCGCTGCTATATCAAAAAGGCCAATTAATGAATAGTGAATACAATACCTTGGCAAATTAAAAATGGATTATACTTTTCTCAACTTGGTAAGAAAACGATATAAAGTGATGTATATTAAATGAACAAAAACCATAAACAGGTACAAACATACCATTCTGATAGAGGTCCTCAACTTTTCTGATGATCGAACAGAAATGATTGCAATTGACATTTCCTATATCTTCTCCATCGCCTGAAACTCACGCACGAAATTAAATCAAATACAAAGCACGACTAGACATGGATAAACAGGGAGATAAGTGATAAAAGAAAAAGCGAATACGAAATTGAACTCGCACCACAAATTATATTCTTCAGGGAAAGATATTGTGATCGAATGACGCGTCTTTCCGAGGGTTCCTGCTGGCTACCTGGATTTTCGCTAGAGGTATCCATAGAAGGTTGGAAGTTACTATAAACCCTTAAAAACTATACAAATTGAGAAACCCTAAACCCAGGAGACGAAGGAGGGAGAGGGGGATGGGGAATTCGAAAGGTTTCTTCCGATAAAAATGGAAATGATCGAAATTTCGGGTCCCAACTCCCAATCGCCTTTTAACCAAAATAAACCGACTTTCCTCTACCCGCGGGTTAGAATTCACATCCTCTCCAATACGATAAGGGATTACAATTACTAGATCTAGACCGTTCTTTTTAACTTGGCACGAATCTCAAAGCCCAAAATACAGCCTAGGATGATCCGAATCTCAAACCGATTGGAGCTGTTCGGCAACCCCTCTTAATCTTAGTTAGAATTAAGTCTTAAGGAAGCTTAAGAAACCGATATTCGGTTGTTTAATTCGTGAGTGATAACTAAGGAGGCTAAAAGGGTAGAAGTGCCTTATGACTCGGGTAGAGAATTAAGATCCGGGCAAAAGGAGATTAAAGGAGGTAATCTTAATCCATACTAAGAAACTAGTGTTCGACAGAATTAAGCGATTAAAAAAATTAAATGAGACTCATTTAATCTTAAAGAGACTTAAAAAAGCCTTGCCGAATAGTCCCATTGAGATGTAATCTTGATCCTCAGCATACTTGAGAGGATAAGGATTCCGTGGGTTATGCGATTCGTTAGGAATTGGAGTCCGCGAGCCTTTTTAAGGTAATACGGGGGCACGGGGTCCATCTGTAAGTAAAGGAATGCGCGACATCTTTGGACTCCGTCCGTCTGATTATAATAGAGCGGTTTGGTCAGAGAAGTTTATTTTTGCACGAAAAGTTAGTGGGCACTGGGCAGGTATACCGTTTGATCGGACGATCAGGCAAACTACGGCCCCAGCGGTCCGTCACCTTATAATAGCAGATCCGGACTTGGACATTTTTGGATGCGAAAATTATTTTCGTGAAATTTGAATTGGAAATAGATCGGACATGGATCAGGATGAGAGGAGTTCATAAGTTATTTAATATTTAAATTTAATTATAATCGAATTACCGGTAAGAATTCGAGTTAATTCTTAAATTTTTGAGCAAGCGAATAGTCTTGAAATTCATAAAATCTGAATACTTTTTAAAAAATCTAAAATATATGTTATTCAAATGACGTAAATTCAGAATGTGAACTCTCTATTATTGCCTGAAGCATAAAGTAAATTTAAGGCCCACTATTTGAATTTGATCCAAGCGTTTCATCCAGATTTAGTTTTGTGGATGACTGGATAGCCAGATATATAAGTATACTCGGAGGGGGCCTCGCGTTGCTTCGGCACTTGTTTGGAAGGCAAAGAATAATGTTTATAGAATGCAAGTTATATATAACAAAAGTCAAATAAGTTCTATACGGATATTACAAAAATTGCATAGCTAGAATAGTTGGGAATCAGGATAGTTATAATTACATGTAACAAAAACTTCACAGCTAAAAGTATTAAGTTTCTTTTAGCTTATGAGCTGTGTTTAGAGGGATAATCGCTATCCATGGGATAGCGTGTTATCCCTTTGTTGCAATACTCCTAAACATATTTTTTGTTTTTACAAAATGATTGGAAATCTTATATCGATAGAAACATGAAACGAAATAATATATACAGTGAATAAAACATCTTAGACAGTTTGTACGGTTGTGCTGTATCTATTGTTTCTTCTATCTTGCTTTGCTCTCTTCATCGGTTGTGCTGCATCTATTGTTTCTTCTATCTTGCTTTGCTCTCTTCATCGCTGTGAAAATAGCAACACGTGTTAGTTTGTTTTGCAATTTGTGTATTAATGCTTGAGTATTTGAAGAAAGAAAAAAAAATATTACAACAATGTGAAAGTATGGGGGTATTGGATTTTTTAGATGCTATATATGATTTTGAATGGGTATGAGCTTAATGTAAACTGTCAAACACCGTCAAACATCAGTTTAGAATTGATACTGGAAGGTACCAGTCAAGGTTCACACCCAATTTAATATAAAATTAAGTTTCAAAAAGTGATTCAGTTTAGATCCTTAGCAATCAGATTTTATTGAGCAGTTTGTTAAGGGTGTGAGCCTAATGTCATAATTTATAGTTCTCTTATTGATGGGATGTGTAATAAAGGTGAATTGATATGGGCACTGGACTATCGAATTGACATGATTGCTAAAGGGTATGAGCCTAATCTCGTGAACTATAGCACTCTTATTGATTGGATGTGCATGAAAGGTGAAGTTGAGAAGGCAATGGATATTGTACATGACATCTTTCGCCCAATGTTGTGACCTACACCATTGTTATTGATGGGTTGTGCAAGAATGGTGAAATTGATATGGCACTGAATTTTCTAAATGACATGATTTCTAAAAGGTGTGCTTCTAATGTAGTGACCTACAACACTCTTATAGATGGATTGTAAAAAATGTGAAATTGAGAAGGCAATGTCTTTCTTGCATGATATATGATTTTTAAAGGGTGTGCTCCTGATGTGGTGACCTACATGACTCTTTTTGATATGATGTGCAAGAAAAGGTCAAATTCATTAGGCAATGGATTTACTAAAAGTTTCGTTAGTATGCTAATTGTCCTAGTCTGAATATCATGATTTCTAAAGGGTGTGCTCCTGATGTGGTGACCTACATGACTCTTTTTGATATGATGTGCAAGAAAAGGTCAAATTCATTAGGCAATGGATTTACTAAAAGTTTCGTTAGTATGCTAATTGTCCTAGTCTGAATATCATGATTTCTAAAGGGTGTGCTCCTAATGTGGTGACCTACAACACTATTATAGATGTGTTATGTAAAAAAAGTTAAATTGAGAAAGCAATGAAATTCCTACATGATAAGATTATGTAGTAGGAACCTTTCTATATGACCTACAATATTCCAGTAATTTGACTGTGCAAGAGAGGGCAAAGTGAAAAGGCAATTGACTGTGTAAGAGAGGTGAAAGTGAGAAGGCAATGATTTTCAAAGGATAGTAGCCCGAGGTGTGACCAACAATACCTTATAGATGAGTTGTGCAAGAAAGGTGAAACTAAGAAGGCATCCGACTAAGCTCTAAATCACTCGATGAAAGTGGAAAGTAAAATGAAGAAGCTAACCTTCTCGCGAAGATTCTCCTTCTCTTTCCTTTTCTCTGTTCTGCTTATTTTTCTTTTCATCTCCTTTCTCTTTTGCCTTTGTTTTGTTTCTTTTTTTTTGTTCATGTACAAAACATCAGCTTAAGGCTCTTCTCCTCCATCGTGCTACCTGGATCTGAGAGTAGCAATGTATTAAAAATATAGCACTAAATATTTGAAGAAATTTCTGCCCATAGGAGTAAAGGACATGAACTTGCTTCCAGTGAACACATTAGCACTATCAGTTATGACTTACGAACCTAACCATAGCTGGAATTCTATTACAGAAACACACTGAAAATGAATTGAATTATGCTCTAATTCAATAAAAGCCCCATATTTACACCAATCAAAATCAATTGGAAGAACCAAAAACTAACACATTAACACTATCAGTTATGGGACCTATGAATTGAATTATGCTCTAATTCAATAAAAGCCCCATATTTGCACACATAAAAAATCAATTGCAAGAACCAAAAACTAACACATAAACACTATCAGTTATGGGACCTAACCATGGTAGTCCTATCTGACTCCTCAATAATATTGTCAAAGAGAATAAAGAAAAAGCTTCTAAAAAAATTAACTAATAGAAGCATATTACTATATGAACTGATTTCCAATCTTCACTTACCATTTTCAGACTCACTCATTTAAACACCTACAACAAATGAAAATATATAAACCAAATATGGTTATCAATGGTTTCTTACAACTGGTTGTAACTTTGGGCTAACGAGCTTTCTTTGCAGTTGTTTGACACAGTATAGTTCCTAGCTTCAAACCTCTCATCAAATGATTGAGCTTTACATTTAATAGAACTTGAAAATTGAAATATTTGCAAATTGCACAATCGATTATATTTACCTCAATTGAGGCTCTCAAAAACCCAATTTTGATCTCAAGCGGAGATCCATGCAATAAAATATGGCAATGAGGCTCTGTTCGGACATCGAATCACAGGGGGCCAGGCATTCTCACCAATTGTTGATGGATTAGGTCGGACCGCCATTAAAGACGGCTCTTCAGCCCGTGATTCATTCTTTTCACCTCACGGCCAATAAATGTTTGGGTTGGGTTAAAAGTAGGCGCAGGGGACGGGGAATTAGGGTTAGGGTTAAGGGAAGGGAATGGAACTGGATATGTCACGACCCCAAACTCATAAGTAATCTCAGATCACTAATAAAGTAAAAGGAACACAAGAACTTTGTGAACTTAGCTCATTTTTTTATTATAAGAAAGAATACTGAGGCTATCGCCTATTTGGTTATGAGAGAAATTACATAATATAATTGTTGAAAGCATGAAATTGAAATGACCTATGTAGTCTCTATATATAGGCGATGCAAAAGAAACATAAATTATTCCAATTGATTAAGTAAAATGCTCTAATGATCCTATGAGTGCCACATCAGCCAAGGACTTCGCGTGCTGTCAATGATTCAACAAACTCCTCAACAGATTGGTTCGCCTCCCATCTTCTTCTCTGATTCTTTCTCACTGGGACCCTTGTTGCAGTTATCCAATTTAACTTGTCATGTTATTTCATTGGGACCCTGCTGCAGAGGCACTTCTTTATTTACTTGGCTGCCTGCTCTGCCCTTGATCTCTTTTTCTTCTTCTGAACTCTTGACCGAGTCAAAATTGAGTTCTCCTTCCATTATAGCAAGCCCCACTCATGACATTCCCCCCTTCTTCAAATTTTTCTCAACCTCGAGAAGGAATTCTGGAAACTGTTGTTCGATTGCCTTGTAATCCTTCCATGTAGCATCTTCTTCAGTTTGATTTACCCATTGAATGAGCAATTCAGTTTCTACCACATTTTTTCTTTTTCACCATTCTCCTTGCTAGAATTGCCAAAGGTTGAATTTATAATTGACCAGTAGGACCTATGAGAGGTAACCTTGGAGATATAGCCTGAGTATCTCCCACTCGTGCTTTGAGCTAAGATACATAGAACACTAGATGGATCATCGACCCTTCAGGAAAGTTAAGCCGGTACGCGCAAGTCCCAACTTTCTGAATCACCTCATAAGGTCCATAATAACGAGGGCTCAGCTTTTGATTCTGCCTCCCAGCTACTGTAATTTGCCTATAAAGTTGTAATTTCAAATACACCCAATCTCCCTCTTTAAATTTTCTCTCACTTCTCTTCTTATTGGCAAATTGCTTGTTCCTTTCTTGGACTTGAATCAAATTATTCTTCAATTTCCTGAGTGTGGCCTGTCTATCTTTCAACATCACATCTACTGCCTCCACTGAACTCTTCGGTATGCTGCCTAGTCCCAGCTGGGGAGGAGAGTACCAATATAATGCTTCAAAAGGCGACATCTTTATCGCTTGGTGATATGAGGTGTTGTATCACTATTCTGCCAAAGCTAAGTATCGAGACCATTGCTTCTGTTGTTCATAGACCATACACCTCAAGTAATTCTCCAAACATTGATTTACCCTTTCCGTCTGCCCATCAGTTTGCGAATGATACGCCGTGCTCATGTTCAATTTGACCTCCAACTTGCTCAATAGCTCCTACCAAAAATTGCTAGTGAATTCTGGATCGTGATTCGATATGATGTCACAAGGCAACCCATGTAATTTATACACAGACTCCAAGAAGATTTGAGCTACATCTGAGGTTTTGTAAGGATGTGAGAGCGCCAAGAAATGTCCATATTTTGTAAACCGATCCACAATGACCAATATTACTTCTTTTCCATTAGACTTGGGTAACCCAGTAATAAAGTCCATTCCTATGCTACTCCAGGCCCTTTTCAGTATAGGTAATGGCTTTAAAAGTCCAGGTGTGCGTAGGTGTTCGGGTTTGTTCAATTGGCACACCTCACAAAGACTCATGAAATGGTGTATGTCATTTCTAAGTTTTGACCAATAAAATGATTTCTTAACCCTTTGATATGTTGCAGTTACCCCAGAGTGCCCCTCTAAATTAGAGGCATGTAATTCCTGGATAATTACATGTCTCCAATTTCCTGCACTTCCTACACATATCATATTTTTGTACCTGATCAGCTGCATGTATTGAGTGAGGTGGTTGTGCTCAGATGGATTATCGCCTTCTTCCTTCAACTTGGCTTTTAGACTCTCTACCCATTCATCTCCCACGTAGCTGTTTTGTATGTCTAACACTCATTTTTGGAATTAACTCACTGACAGCCAAAACTTCACTCCTTTCCACCCCTTCTACCTCTTCCTTTCTAGACAAAGCATCAGCTACTCAATTTTTTATCTCATTTTTGTACTCAATCTCATAATCTAACCCCATCAATTTACTCAAGCCCTTATGTTGACTAGTTGTGTTGATTTTTTACTCTAGCAAATACTTCAAGCTAATGTGGTCAATTTTTATGACGAATTTGCCCCCCAAGTAAATAATGCCGCCATTTAGTCACTGCTGTCAAGAGAGCTAAAAATTATTTTTCATAGGTTGATAGTAACTGATTTTTAGATCCCAACTTCTTACTTAGAAAAGCCAAAGACCTCCTATTTTGCGTCAATTCAACCCCAATTCCATCCTTACTTGCATCCATTTCAATAACGAATTGTTGTGTAAAATCTAACAAATCCAGTACAGGTGCCTGCATCATGGCTTCCTTTAAAGCTTCAAAAGCTAGCTAGACCTCCTCACTCCACTTGAATGCCCCCCTTTTTAACAGTTCGGTTAGAGGTTTTGAAATGCAACCATACCCCTTAAAGAATTTTCAGTAGTAGCCCATTAGCCCTAGAAATCCTCATAAGGCTCTAACATCTTTAGGTGTGGGCCATTCTTTCATAGCTTCCACTTTACTTGGGTCAGTGGCTACTCCTTCAGGTGAGATTATGTGACCCAAGTATTCAATTTGAGTGGCACCAAATTCACACTTACTCATCTTCAAATGCAATTGGTTCTGCTTGAGAATTTCAAATGCCACTTTAACATGTTGTACATGTTCCTCCAAACTTTTGCTGTAAATCAAGATGTCATCAAAGAAAACTAAGATAAATTTTCCCAAATAAGGTTTAAACATAGCATTCATCAAACTTTGAAAAGTAGCCGGGGCATTAGAGAGCCCGAAAGGCATCACTTTGAACTCGTACAAACCCTCATGAGTGTGAAAGACCGTTTTAGGAATATCCTTTTCTGACATCCTAATTTGATGGTATCCCAATCTGAGGTCCAATTTGGTAAACATATGAGCCCCCTTGAGTTCATCTCACAAATAGTCAATTATGGATATTGGATATTTGTTCTTGATTGTGTCACTGTTGAGTTACCTATAGTCAACACACATCCTCCATGTTTGATCTTTCTTTTTGACTAATATGACAGGTGAGGAATAGTTACTGATGGAGGTTGGATAAAGAGCTGTTTAAGAAGCTCCCCAATAATCTTCTCAATTTCCAATTTTTGGAAATATGAAAATCGATAAGGTCTCAAACACACTGGTTTTGAATCGGGTTTTAAGTGAATTTGGTGGTCAACTGCTTTTTTAGGAGGAAGACTTTGGGATTCAAAAAACAAAAGCTAGTATTCGACTAGTAGTGGTTCTAATTTTGGGTTAACAGCTAAGGATTCACCTCCCTTCATGCTAAACAGCTGGGCCATCATCACTTGCCCCTCATGTTCTTCACCCTTCAACATTTGTGGTATTTTCTTGCACACTTTAATGGCAGCTGTTACTCCTTCCACTTCTAAATTTACTGACTTACCTTTGCTTCTCATTCTCATAATTTTTCTCATATACATCAGTCTAGATCGGGCTTGTAAGAACTTCTTCACATACTCCTCCACCCTACCAGTTTGATGGACCCTCTTAAACTCATCTACTGGCTTGTCAGATTTGCCCACAAAATTTTCTCTTACCAAAATTACTAAATCCAGCCATGGTGGCTGAGGATTTGCAATTTTATAGCACCTAAACCAATCCTTTGCTTCACCACAGAAATGTGAAGTAGCCATTCTAGATTTGTTCATCTCTGGTGTTTGAAACATATCAAAGTAGAATTCACATTCTTCTACCCAGTCGGTTCAGTGCCATCAAAAGTAGGGAAATCAAAACGAGGTAAATTATACCTTTGATACTGATTCTCAGTTTGTCTGATCTATCAACCTCTCCTCAGATCGTCTTAATCAGTATTGGGACCATTAATCAGTATGTCTTCAGTACCGATTGCTGATCTGGTTGGACCCCATTTGACTCGTGTCACCCATCTCAGGTCTTGTGTTAGCAAACTGACGCCTCATCATCGTTTGAATCGCATCCAGCTGCTAAGTGATAGTCTGAATCGCCTGACTATAAGCAACCGATTGGTGGTAGACTTCATCCACCTGTTGAGTTGAGCTCGCCTACTGCTGAGCTAGTACCCACAGCTGATTCTCTACAAGGTTTACCTTACTACCAATCTCCAATTGAGAAGATTCAGATCGGAAAAACCAATTGTTCATCGCTTCTAGCTCTTGAGTCACTTCAGCTTGCGTTTTGCTTCTAGTGTTCCCTGCCATCTCAATACCTTCTACTCCCAGATGCAATCGAGACGCTCTGATACCAAACTATCACGACCCCAAACTCATAAGCAATCTTAGATCAATAATAGAGTAAAAGAAACACAATAACTTTGAGAACTTAGCTCAATTTTTTTATTATAAGAAAGGATACTGAGGCTATTGCCTATTTGGTTATAAGAGAAATTACATAATATAATTGTTCAAAGCATGAAATTGAAATGACCTATGTAGTCCTTATATATAGGCGATGCAATAGAAACATAAATTATTCCAATTGATCAAGTAAAACGCTCTAACGATCCTGCGAGTGCCACATCAGCCAAGGACTTCGCGCACTGTTAGTGATTCAACAAACTCCTCAACATATTGGTTTGCCTCCTCTCCAGTTATGATGCTCATCTTCTTCTTTGGTTCTTTCTCACTGGGACCCTTGTTGCAGTTATCCAATTTAACTTGTCCCGTTATTTCACTGGGACCCTGTTGCAGAGGCACTTCTTCATTTACTTGGCTGCTCGCTCTGCCCTTGATCTCTTCTTCTTCTTTTGAACTTTTGACAGAGTCAAAATTGAGTTCTTATAGCAAGCCCCACTCGTGACAAGATACTGGCGTCTACTAGGGTTAGTCAGCGGTGGTAGGCGATTTGGATTTCAACCAACAGCATCAGTACCGTCTATGGCGACGGTGCCCATGGCGAGGAGAAGAATACGGAAAGGAGAGAAGAGAAGAGACAGAGTAGGATATGGAGAGGAAAAGGAAAAGGGCTTTGAGGGGTGAGAATAGAGGAGAGATGATGAGGATACGGAGAGAAAGGAGGCTGTGAAACTTTCGAGAGAAGAAAGGGCATGGAAACTTCGAGAGAGAGGGAGGACGAAGTGGATACGCTGAAAAATAGGACCTGACTGGAAGCCTTGTTCATTTTTACTGTAGCACGTCATTAAAGATTAAGTATATAGTAATAGATTTCTATTTGGTAAGTGAAAAAAAATATCTTTCTAAAATGATTCTTTTCTTCCGCATGCATCCCCTAATAGCTTCCAAGAAAGTTTCACTTAATTCGGAAATCTTTTATTTTAACTATCTTAATATTTTAAAATTATGTCCCGCTTTTGTCAAAACTTTAATCTTACCATCCACGCAAATCGAAACTGCAATTGGATCTACATGGAACATTTTTTTTTAAATGGTTATGCGAAGATTCAATCTGCGTGGAACCTATTTTTTTCTGAAAAATAATTAATTCATGGGCCTTGAAGAGGAGATAATTAAATAGAAAAAACATTCAAATATTAGTACTTAATTTTAAGATGTTAGTTAATGTCAAATTAAATATCTTGATGAATAATTTAAAAGTAGTTTATGGTTGAAATAAAAGTGTAATTTATAATTGTTGAGGATTAGAAACTTCAACTCAATTTTGAGACTCTAAATAATGTTTTTCTGCAATTTTTTTTTGTTGTCCGGGGATTATGCCTGGCACACTAGGTTCTCCGTCTCTTCACGAGCTTTTCAAATTATGATCAAATGTTCAAATCGGAATTTATTATCATAAATTATGGTTGTATAAAAAGTTTGAAAACAATGAACATGCAAAAAATATTGATGACCCAGCATAATGCATCGATATTTTATTACAAAATATGACAATTAACGACCCATGTTCTATGTCTTGTATCGATTATGCTCTATAATTAATCATTTTTCAAAACAAAACAAAAATGGTTCCACGTAGATTGGATCTGCATGGATGATTGGTTTGTATTTCCAAAAAACCGCTGGTAAGGTCAGAATTTTAAAATATTAAGATGCTAACTAAAAAGTTCTCAGTACTTAATTGGAATATTTTTGTTAGTATTTTAATAATGCTCTACCTTTTATGGAATATAGATTGGTTTTTACATTAGAACATGGGCTGTGTTTTTTTCAGTGTTATAAAATGCGATTTTTATGCGGTATGCGGAAGTCCATCGCATACCGCATATACGGTATACGGCCGCATATGCAAATTTATATATGCGGATTTTAAAATAAAAATTCATATATATTTTGAAGCATAATCTCACAACAGAAATAAGAATACACATGTTTGTAGATATAAGAATACACAACAACAAGGTAATAAAAGCATATATATTTTAAAATCCACTAATTCAAAAGTCTTACAACAAGAATTTTATGCGGATCATATGCGGTTCATATGCGGATCATATGCGATATATGCAGTTCATATGCGGATCATATGCGGTTCATATGCGGATCATATGCGGTATATGTGGTTCACATGCGGTTCACATGCAGATCACATGTGATATATGCGGTTCACATGCAGATCACATGTGATATATGCGGTTCACATGCGGTTCATATGCGGTATATAGATCATATGCGGTTCATATATGATTCATATGCGGTATGCAGTCAAAATTATGCGGCCGAATATGCGGCCGCATATGCGGAACCGCATACGCATATGCAGCCGCATAAACCGCATTTCGTTACACTGGATTCAAGTATTGTTTATATTTTCTTTAATTCAATCGTTGTTTCATTTCTTTCATTTTAGTTTAAATATTTTAGAAATCTACATATTTTGTATAGAATTGAACAATTTGTATATGAATATGTGTAATTTTCATTAATAATAACATTAATATATTTACTTTGGTTTGAATCGAATAAACCAAATTTTACTAAATAATAATAATAATTTGATTATTTTAGTTCGATTTCAACCGAACCGACCATTTAAATCCCCCTATTCAGGCAGGGGTGGCCTCTAATGAAATTATGCCGGGAGAGATTCCGCATAATTCACACAAGTGAGTCTCAATGACACACTAGCAGAGAGAGTTCACAAACTTTTTTGGTATCACCACAAACAATGTACAAGAATTTAACAATTAACTTCATCCAATGAAATGAATTAATAAACAGAACGGAAGATGGCACAGATAATCCCAACCAGTAACCAGCTCTACTAAAAGGAGGTTCCAAATTAATACATAATAACCCAACCAATTAACTAAATTAACCCTACATAGCGCTTTATTCAAACTATCAGCACCGGGTACAACGCCTTCCAACCAAAAAAAGATGTATCTTTGATCATGATCACAAAAGGCTATAAGTTCAATCCATAAGTGCATTCCATTACTCTCTTTTTTTTCAACCCTTGCTTCAGAGTGTTTGGCCACGTATTATCAGCACTGCAGTATATTACGTTCAACTATAATCATGAAATCTTCCATTTCTATCCATGTGGTGCTTTC
Source organism: Carex sylvatica (assembly GCA_964058845.1). NCBI lineage: Eukaryota > Viridiplantae > Streptophyta > Magnoliopsida > Poales > Cyperaceae > Carex > Carex sylvatica. The sequence goes on from CAXKVR010000292.1 coordinate 64,067, forward strand.
CATTGGAGTTTTCATGTACTTCATTTCCTTCTGTTCAGTTTAGGAAACAGGGTCTAGTTTGTATCAATTAAAGATGAATTAATCAAAATCTTAATTTAGTTTTCATTTAGGATAGGAGTCTTTTGGATATTAATCCCTACTACATATTTCTTGCAAGTTTATCCCAATGTTAGATAATAAAAGAATTTTATTTCTCTGCTGGCTTTGTCCTTGATATTTTTAAAAACTTCATTAGGAGCTAATTAAAGGAAAAACTTGTACCACTTTCACAATCAGATGCCTCAGCAAGTCTTGCTATTGCATCGAGCAAGGACTGTTCATGCTCCTACAGATTCCCAACAGTTACAGAAATATCCAATGTTAGTCTCAACTTGGGGTAAAACTACCTATACAGAAAGACAGGAAAGAGGACACTACCTTGAGTAGCTTTTTTGCCTTTTCAATCTCATGTATATCTGGATTGCTTAAAACCCTCTCAACCTGCAGTTTGATACACATTTAATAAGTTATGTCACAAGGACGACTACTACGGTGACCCTTGATAATATTATGTTACCTTCTTTTACAGAGGGATCCCCGATGTTTTATTTGAAGCATGAGATATATAACAGTTATTCTTATAAAAGTATTGCAATTATATATGAGATTAAAAATAAGGGATCGTTATAAGGAATCCCAGATCTTTTACAAAGGAGGTATGCTTTCCCATCCTTATAATGAATAACCCGAAAAACACAGTATCCCTCGAACCATTTTTATTCCATATCTTTTTCTTACACGCACAACTACCAAATTTCCTGTCAAGGATTGTTACAACCCACAAAAGCCAGAGATACAGCAGATGAAGACCCCGTGGCATTGCCAAACACTTATGGGATCATTTCTATTATTATTTATTTCCTTGTTTTGTATGCTCTATTGCTATTTAATAACTTGTATTTGTAATGAGACTAGAGTGAGGGCTGGCAAAAAAATTCGTAGTTCGTGATTCAATTTGGGTTTGATTCGAGTTTAACTCGATCCGAAATGGGTTCGAATTGAAACGAACCAAACCAGGTTCGGTTCGAAATTAATTCAAACCAAACTCAAACCTAGCCTGGTTTGATCGAAATGGATTCGCGAACTTTTATGGTTCGAATCTCATAATAACATCGGCCGTTCATTTACCTGATGAAATTAAAACCCAAGATAAAGAGTCATAATTTAACTTAGCCGACGCTACATCGCTCTTAAATCTCAATAACCTAGTTCTTTCTCCGCCTCTCCCTAACTCACTCTCTCTCTCGCTCTAAAACCTAGCCAACGCTCTCGGCGACTGGCTGTCTCTCCTCTGCTTTCTCTACTTTTCGGATTCTCACTTCATTAGATGGTCCGATCGAGGGTTTGATCGTGTGAGCACTCGAGGTACAATTACTTTTTTTACTGCATATTTTAGTTCTTGTACTTAATCCTCTTTTTACGATTATTTGTTGTGATGTATTTTTTCATGAACAATTTTTCAACTTAAAAACACTCATTTCATACTGGTAAAAGAAAGCAATGTGAATTTTGTCCCGCGAAAAAAAAGTAATGCATAAACTACCGGTATAACTAGGGCTGCTAAAAAATAATTTAGTTCATGATTCGATTCGGGTTCGATTCAAAAAATGTGTAGTTCGCAATTAATTCGATTCGAAACGTATCAAACCAAGTTCGGTTCGAATCTTATTCAAACCAAACTCAAACCTAGGGTAAGTTCGATTCGTTGCCACCCTACTAGACACAAAAAAATCTTGTAAAATATATTTCTTTATTGCTATTTGATAGTTTCATCAATTTATGTTTATTTTTTAGGAGTAGATTAATGACATTTTCTTCAATTTATCCACAAATTTCCCATAATCCGCTAATTTCTCCAAAATTCCACAAATTCTTGTTATGCCCTAATCAGGTCATCATATTTTCTCTATTTCTTATTTTCTCCTTGGATGCATGCGTTAGAAGCAAGATGTATTATGTGGGCTTTATAATAGAAAATGAGATACCTACAGCTTCCAATGAACTGCAGTTATCAATGTTTTATAAAATACTAAATTGCTTAATGTGGGATTAAAAATAACAAAGTATACCTCCTTAATGATTGTCTCAGTATTGGGAACATGGATTTTGTCAGAGCCTTTTTTCTGGATACCATTTTGTGTGGGTCCAACATTTTCTTCCTTCTTTGATCTGCTCTGTAAGCCTGGAGGGACTCTTACCCTGGCTGCACCGGGAGCACGTGCACCACCATTGTGTAAATGTTTCCTTTCAGTAATGCCCCCTAGATCCTCACCTTCCCATCTTATATCATCAGCAGCAATCTTCAATGCAACAACAAATAATTGCACAAATAAGCAAACAAACATATAATTAAAGATTCACCTTACTGTAAGTGGGATACTAACCTCTTTAAGATTTATCCATTCCCAGGTCTCACTTTTTGTGCCGATATCATATACGAGAGCATGTGTACCCTGAACAAAACGGGTTTGTCAGACAACCAAAAGCACAAGAAAAAGTGCATATCATTATTAAAAGTAAGGCGTGAAAAAATAAACCTTAAGGGGATCGTATTCCTTTATGATGGCCTCATAGAAAGTATTATCTTCAGGCCATCTTGTCAGAATTTTCCTTCCAATTAATGATGCTGGGTTTTCAATTCCTGCTAGTGGAACCCGGTTGCCAGGAACTGGGCATCTATTACTGGGACCCGCAGGTGTACTCTACATTAATGCACCCAGTAAGAGCACGTTATGACAAACAGTAATTCACTCTGCCTGTCTCCACATATTTTGCATGAACATATGATCATGCCATGCTAAGATAAGCTGTTGAACAACAAGAAACTTCTTTCCTTGATGTTTACATAGCACGTTTAAGAAAAGAAGAAGGAACTATTTAATAGAAGATATCCTTAAACCTCTGCAAGACAAAATGTCTCATACCTTTAAGAATGAAAATAACACATATGCATCTTTAAAAGTAATGACTTATTGGCAAGGAGGGATACAACATATATTATTAATGTTTGTGGAATATTTCTTTTGTAGGGATATAATTTATGGTTTGATATTTTGCAGATACATATGGATAATAGCCCAAAAGATGGAACGAGAGGAAAAAGGGAGAAAGAAAGTAAGATAAAACATGCACTCTATCCAGTAATACAATATCTGCAATTACCGTCTTAGGTTTCTTAGGCTTGGTTCCAGCAGATGATGGGCCCCACTTTGAGCCGGGCTGGTTGGAATGTGCCACTGGAACAGCAACAGGAGAGAGATGCCTCTTTCTAGAGCCTGACAAGGCAGGCCCACCAGGCTCTGTATCATGTGCACCTCGGCTGCTCTGTTGGTGCATGCTAGACTGGGCCCCACCGTTCTGTCTCCACTCCCTGAGTCAATCAACACGCCAAAAATTTAATTAACTGACTGTTTTCTTAACATTATGTGTGAATCTAGCAACTAAAAAACCTAAGATTCTATTGTTAGCCACAGATGTAATTATGGTGTTACAGGGCACTCAAATATTGATTTACATGATGACAGAAGGGACCAGATCTATGAGACATCATTTACTTTCAAGAAAGAGGATGATTATAGTCGAAACAGAAATAAATCAATCCCCATCATCAGGAGGTGCGTACTACTAGCACAACGAGATGGAGTTAAGGTATTATGTTTTACTGAATCAACTTAAGCCCCATTTGACCAATGTTTCATCATCCCCTTCTAAACTATAACTTTGTAAACTACTATATAAATCATGGTCATATCAATGTTCAGAAGTGCCAAGTTAAATTTTTGTTCTTTTATTCCAGGGATCCGCATTACTGAACAGATAGAAGTTTCAAACAATGATACCGCATTGATTTTATTTCTCATATGCAAATTTACTATAAACTATGAAAATTGTTCATTAAAATTAATCAGCCATATCCAAACAGCCCTTGCATGAGAACGATTAACAATAAATGGTTAATAGACAAGATGTTAAATAACGGTTCCCTGTTTGTCGAGGCATCCTCAAAAACCTATAGCAAATAGCATTACCTATCGTGCAAGCTATCCACCATAGTGGTTTCTCTCTCTCTCTTATATATATATATATATATATATATATATATATATATATATAAAGAATATCTTAAGTACTATAAAAACTTTCAATTTTTTAATACATGCCATAAAGCTTATATTGAAAAACTGTGACATACTCTATTGTTCTAAGCTGTACCAATAGCATTTACTTATAGAAATTGCTTTCATTCAAGAAGCCACATCTTTATAATTCCCCAGCTAAAGAAATCTATCTCTAAGGCAACTATAGTTTTGTCGACATTGGTAGCAATCTTTAAGAAAAGAGTCTATGCAGAGTGAAATTCCAGAGATAACAGATTAAGAAGAAGAATTTTCCTCCTAAACAGGCGATATTGCTCTTCAGGAAAAACTCCATGGATGAAGTTAACATATATCTCCAATATGCATCTTTTCCTCTCTTATAGTCCATGCTAACACTGATTTCCAAGGTGTGTCTGACTTGGGATTTGTTAATATCCAATTTCGTCATACTTATGTGATGAACCCTTGTTTGTCACAAATTAAACCATATTAATACCTTATTCGCCGAGTGACCTCGTCAGAATTGACTATGGTTAAAAGCTCTCTATGCTCATCATCAGACAGCCTCAATTCTCTCCTCAGGTCGGTAATAAGGTTTTCCTTCTCCTGAAAAAATAAAATAATAAACAATTAACAAAATGCCTTACCAAAATCTCTCTTTTATATATTGAATAACTAATATTGGTATGGAAAGAAAAAGAAACTACCCAGGAAATGGCATCGGCTTGGGCTTTAAATGCTCTCAGAACTGAAGTGTAAGCCTCACGCTCAAGCTTGTGAATTTCCTTTTCCATATCATTGTTCTGTTGTCTTGGGTACGGGAATGGACCTGTGTTCCTACCATTACCAATTGGATGGGGCCCTCTTATAGCCCTGTTTTGATGGGCAGGGGGGAGATCGTCATCGGTCCCTGTAACAAAAGTAAATGATAAAAGATTGTTAAAAATATCAACTGGTTTCATAGTTATGAGATGACATTTCAGGAGCATTCATCTATGCAAAATTGCGAACTGAATCAAGTGTGTTGTACTCCAGGCAAAGAGAAAGAGTGAAATCTCATCTATTTTCAACAATTTATTTGTTACGGTCTTTACCCCGAATCAAGAACCCTATCCCCAAATCACAAAAAATATAATTTAAAAAAGCGAGGCTGATACAATTGGGTCGAAATGCACTTACCACTGCTATCGTAGGGGTCGTACTCCATTGCTAAGTTATTCTAAGGACTCGGAATCAAACAATTCAAGCACGAAAATCCCTCGAAGATTGGAATTTCTCTCTGAAACCTAGCTGCGGCGACGGTTAATAGTACAAAGAGGTCGACTTTCCCTAGAAAATCGCAGATCCTAACCCAATTTAACCTAAATTCAAAGAAATCGAGACGGAGTAGGAAAAAGTACTTAAAACTGTTTCTCAATTCTGTTAATTGGGGACAAAAAAGAGGTAAAAGAGGAATCAAAGGGACAAAACCCTCGAGAAATCGCGGGATGTTTTTGAGTTGGGAAAAAGGGCAAAGCTGCTAAATGGGGATAAGCGGTTAGGCGATGAAACCATATGACAATTGGATAGGCCCGTGCTCTAATTTAGCCCAGTCGGTAAACATCCGATGTAGAAGTATTCTATTTCGGGTTTTATATAATGGGCTATATTTCACAATGGAATTACATATCAGGCGTCATTCTTAGCCCAATAAGTTGAATGAGGCCACAGAGACGAGCGCTTTTTAACCTCACGCAAGTATTATTTTATTGGCAGCTGCTGCCATTATTTTCATAAAGAAAAAAAGAAAACTCGTGATTTTCTTCTGTTTCAGACAGATAAAAAGTTCGTGATTTTCGTTCATATTTTTTTTTTTAAACTTGAAAAGCAGGGATGTACAGATTCTCTATCTCTGGCTTTCAAGTTAAAAAAAAGAAAGAAATGTGTTATTTTCAACTCAACTATTGCAATATTAAGAGCTGAAATAAACTTTTTTTTTCTCTAAATATCTATTTTACCCTTTAATTCTTTCTCTCTTTTTCCCTTTAATAAAGAAAGTTACTCTTGAAATATAGAAATAGCTTATTAGGGGAAAAAAAAACAGATGCATTTTTTTTTTTTTTGACATCAAGCATCTATTGTTAGTTTGTTACCATATAATTATAGTGTATATTCACGTTTTTGAGATAAAAGACCAAGTTAAACTTCTTATTAACATTAAACTTCCATAAAAATATCTCAATCAGATTTCAAAAAATGTTGCATGCCAAACAAAATATTAATATTGATTTCAATTTAACAACTAACCTTTGCTTGATAATTGATAGGTATAATATGTACACCGTACGCGTTGCTTTTCATTGACATTAATATTCCATGTTGCTATATATATTCTTAGCAACAAAACATGTAAGGGGATTATACTCCAAATACTATTCAAATACTATTAAAACAAATTAAAAGAAAACGAGCATATTCAATTTGATTTAGCAATCCTTATTTTTTTGAAATTTTTGTTAAAGAATAAAAAATAAGGGATGAGAATTGCAAACTATGTTTTGAATGATGTTCTAAAATAGTGAATCCTTGTAGTAAATTGTTCATAGTAGAAATAAATATGAAGCACACTTGTAAATTAATAATGCTAAACTAAAAGAAGTATTTGCTCTGTTAGTATAACGGACCCATGATAATATTTGTTCAACATACTTCAATGTCTTCTTCTTTGCTAGATGCATCTCACTTGAAAAAAAAATATTGCAACAATGGTTTAAATTTTTTTTAAAAATTATTATACTTATTTTTTTATTTTTTATTTTAATCAAATTTGTGTGTGATACGCATATATATTATGTTTCTTTGGAAATATTAGTAACACAGAACTATGATTGTCTAGAAAAAGCAACGAAAATAGTGTTTGTGGTGTGACATGTCATATGTTAAAAATTCACTTGATAAATCTTTTATAAATATTTAACTTGAGATATTTAACTTTCAACTTTCATCTCAAAAATACGAATTTACACTATAATTATTGTTACATGATTGATCAATGCGACACAAATTCACATATATTTTTTCATTAAATAAATACAAAATTAGCATGTCCCCTAATTGTTTCTTTTGCAGGGAAAATTAATTCTGATTCATTCAAAATAAGAAGTTATTAACTGAGGGTAAAACTGAAATTGAGCAAAAAAATATGTTTCAACTCTCAAAATAATATTTTGTTCCCTGAAAAAGCACGCTCCCCCCCCCCCCCCCCCCCCCCCCCCCCCCCCCCACCCACAACCCCCAAAAAGAAAAAAAAAAAAGGTTAATTCAGAACAATTTTCTAAGGCCGTGCTTCAGACGAAGGGAGGCGGAAGAAAGGGAGGGGAAAATCAATGTGGAAGGGAGACGCTTATCCCAGACCGTCTCTGCTTGAAGATTTTCCTTGTTCCAGAAGAAAAGAACCGGAGAGGGAGCGGAGGTAAAGAACTACTGTTCGGAGGGGAGAGCGGTACCGCGTAGCCTTAATTTTCTCCGAACTTTGTCACCCCCAAATCGGAGTGTAGGAACTACTGTTCCGAGGGTAGCCTCCTCCGTCGTCCCCTCCCCTTCCTTTCCTTTAATGAGGATTTTTCCTTCGATACTGGAGCACAACCTAAGCGTCATGTATCAAATTGTGAGGGGCCAGGACTGTGTAACGGGTTGGGTCTGTTTGCTTTAGTTATGCACGATGACCTGCTAGTACAGTTTTGTGGAGTTGTGCGTAAATGAGACCAAAAAATAAAATAAAAATGAGAAATTATTTAGTCCCATTTTCAATGTTCTAAAAATTCTCCAATTTATTTTCTTTTTAACTTCTGTAATTTTTTTTTTCGCACATATTTAATATGTTTTTGTAAATATTTAATATATTATATATTGACATTTGCATATATAAGCATCAATAGAAAATTTATTTATTTCTCTTTCATTATCCATTCATTTTTTTACAAATTTATTCTTTCGCACAAATATTGAAGAGTCCGTACATTTCACCTCTGATCGAATTGACTCAGATTCTAATCGGACGGTCCTGATCTAAACAGAAATATTCTGTTACCTCAGAGGATACGGATTCGATGTAGAGCGCATTTGAGAGAATTGCGATTTCAGTTTGTGAGAGCATTGAATTTTGGGAGCCCATTAGTTTGATTTTGGAAGCATCGTTATATTTGTTCTGGGGGCATCAATATCTTGTTTTTTATATTGTATAAACTTAACGTTTATGGGCTGAAATTTTGGTAGCATCGGTTCTATGGGCTGTAACTTTAGATTTTGTATTAAGTAATTCAATCTAAGAGTGGTTTCACATCATGTATCGGCTCTATGCCTCTATCTGATTCTTTAAGCCAATGAATAATGTTGCTAGTTTAACATTTTTTTTTTTACTCCCAGGCAAATTTCATTCATGATTTGGTGCTGAATTTTTAATGTTTTTGGTTTAATTAATTTAGTATTAAGTTTCATGCCAAAACAACATATGTTTTTTTTGAAACACTTGATAGTGGAAAAACAACATATGTTGACTGCTAACTGAAATTATTTTGGAAGCGGGATGCGTCTGATAAACATTAAGGGAATCAGTATGATGCTCATTCAAATCAGTTCGATTTGCTTCATGCTTCGTGCAAATCGTTTCAATATCCATACTGATCAAGTGCGCACAGATCATAAAACAAAATAAACGGATCCAAATGAATATGAGACTGATTTGAATCTGATATCCGAACGAACTCCGCTTTATTGGATATCGTCATAACTCATAAACAAAGTGACGAGCGCTAAAACTTACCCATCAATCCTTTTTTTTTTCTTACCACCTAATAAATCAGAATTAAATCATTACCACCCGATTAATCATATTTAAGATTCCACCACAAACGCATACTCAGTATACGGACGGATCCCAATCGGAACGCATACCCAGTACGCAAACGAATCCGTTCGTGTATTAAGTATGCGTACCGAAATTGATTTTTAATTTTTTTATTAATCCGTCTGCATACCCAGTCCAAGCACGGATTTTTTATTTTTGTTTAGTTTTGTTACAAATTGTTTGAAATTTTTTGACTAATTTTTTTTTGTTATGCGTATATAATTTGTAGTATAAAATATTTACCGAATTGTGCGTGTAATTTGTAACGATTTGTGCACCAACTTAGTACAAAATGCTGCTCAGATTGTGTGTATAATTTGTTGTAGTAATTTTTAGTTCAAATTTAGTTAAAAAAATTATTTGTTAAATAAGTGCGTTTTATTTTCTACAATTTCACCGTCAAATTTTATGTGTACATATAATTTTAAATACCACAGAACGAAACATAATAAAATAGAAAAAAAAATTGGTCACAAAATTTCAAACAATTCATAACCGAACTAAAAAAAAAACTGTCCTCAGACTAGGTCTACGGACGGATTAATAAAAAATTTTAAAAAAATATTAAAAAAAATTAATTTCGGTATGCATACCCAATACGCTAATGGATCCGTTCACGTACTGGGTATGCGTTCCGATTGGGATCCGTCTACATACTAGACATGCGTTCGTGGTGGAATCTTAAATTCGATTAATTGGATAGTAATGATTTAATTCTGATAATTTGTTTGCGTACTGAGTATGCGTTCCGATTAGAATCCATCTGTATACTGGGTATGCGTGGTGAAATCTTAAATTTAATTAATCGGGGGTGGTAAGAAAAAAAAATTCGGCCCATCAAGTGGCCATCTGACAGTTCTCATCTATTTCCCTTCCCACTCCACTAAATACTAAAATGTTCGGATAAAAGCAAATGTCAGTAGATCAGAACCCCAACAACAACAGCCCGCCAGTCCCGCCTCCTCCATGGAGCCTTCTAGAAGGCAAGGTTGTGATGGTCACCGGGGCCTCAGCCGGCATCGGCCGTGAGCTCTGCCTCGATCTTGCTCGTGCTGGTTGTTTTGTAGTTGCCGCCGCTAGACAGACTGATCGTCTCCAGTCACTCTGCGACGAGATCAACGGTGCTGCTTCCGCCACGTCAGCTCTCCGATCGGTGCATGTCCAGCTGGATGTGAGTGGCAGTGAGTTAGAGATAGAGGTTGCGGTGAAAACAGCTTGGGATGCTTTTGGTCGGATTGATGCTTTGGTTAATAACGCTGGGATTAGAGGTGTCATTTTCTCCTAATTTGTTTCAGTTAATTATTTGGTTACTGATTGATAACTGCTGGTTAGTTTTCGAGATCGTACTCTCTCCATTGGAGTTGGAATTACAACTGTAAAGAATCGGAATTAACAAAATGGGAGCTTCAACAAAGTGGAACTTAATGAATTGCAGGTTCATGTTGGTCTATGATCCCAATCCAAAATCAAAAGGACAAGAATTTAAGTCTACTTCTTGTATTTAATATTCTACGAATCAATGATTAACATCCTAGTATGGTCAGTACTCGTTGGTACTTTGACATTATAGCTGTTCTTATTCCAGTTCGATTCCGTTTCTTATCTCTTTTGTTTATTCTTCAGGCGTCTCTTTTTTTTAACTGCATAATTCAGTCTCAATGCTGCTAATTGATCATAAAACATAAAAGTTATTGGCAACCAAGATCGTAAAACTAAAAGAGCTTTGGGGAATAGTCGCGGTGTGCAATTTGAATGTCTATGTTGCACATATATAGCAGTTGTATCAGTATCAGATTCAGATATGTATCCTATACAGATATGACTCCAATATGCGTGCGATACATATCTGATACACAACATAGCGCATCTCATTTTTTTTTTTTAAAACCCGGGTATGTACGTTATGCTCAGGATCTGCATATCCGCATCAAAATTCCACCACACTTAGGGTTGATTAAGCTTCATGGTTCCAACAATAGATTGTTTCTTTAACGTGGGATATAATTGAGAGGTCAGATGGACTGAACTCCATTGCAGCATAATTTGTTCACATATGTTTTTCTAATGTTTTTGTAAACTTGTTTTTTAATTTGCTCCTAATATTATTACAAAGGAATCAACCCTCTAGTACAACAACAACAACCAAGCCTTTAGTCCCAAACAAGTTGGGGTAGGCTGGAAATGAAACCCAATCTTGTGGGTTTCATTCGTAAGAAAGCAGCTGTTTTTCGACCATTGTTCGACCGTTGGCTCGCCACGCCTACCACGACCCTCCTTCTTTATCCTGGCTTGGGACATGTTGTGCAGAAATTACACAAGCGAAGTTGAATCAACCCTCTAGTATTTTAGAATAATTCTATCATATTTTTAGTTTTCTAAGTTGTATATTCTCATTTACAGACAAAGAATGAAATTAATACATAAAAAATACTTGTCACAATAATCATTAAAATAAATAAATCATTATCTACTGATCAAACTTTTGTATCTTAATATTTTGAAAAAGTGCTTGCTGTTGTATCCTTATTGTATTGTGTGATACTTGTATTTTCATTCATGCAACATTCTCAAACTTAAACCCATTTATGTATCTAATGAGCTATAATTTTTTCTAGGCGGGGTGCATTCGGTACTAGAATGGTCAGAGGATGAATGGAGCAGCATTGTCAGAACAAACCTGACAGGACTATGGCTGGTAACAAAGCATGTTTGCATACTTATGTGTCGTGCTAATCTCAAAGGTTCTATAATTAACATTTCATCTATTGGCGGTGTCAATCGGGGGCACTTATCAGGTGGTCTCCCCTATATTGCTTCCAAAGGTGCTGTAAATATCTCTACAAAGGTAATTCCAAGGTTTTATTTTACGAAAGTGTAAAGTATGAAATTAGCTTGAACTATAGCATATTTTTTGGTTGGGCCTTGGGCATTTAGTTTTTGTCCAAATGGATTTCATTCTGTGAGACATGTTGTTGCAACAATAGCACAATTAGGTCTCAAGATATATCTCGCTGAAAGATATGCAGCTTCTGAAATGCGGGCTGTGCACTTGAACCATATAAATAGAAGAACTAATTAAAGTTCTAAAGTAAACCTTTAGTCAAAACCTCAGTGAAAACCTGTTAACTTTTATGGGTTTCTTTTTCTTTCTTTTTTTGAAAACTTGGTAGTGGCTACGAAACCCGGGTGAAAAACCTCTTAACTTTGATGGATTTTTTAAGTGAGGAGGGTTCAAATGCCTCGTGCCTCATATCCTATATCTTCATTTTCAAAGTTCAAACTGTTGATCCGAGCCGCTCAGCATGATATCCATATTAAAATGTGCTTGGAGACCAAATTTTATATTCTTGGAAAAATTTTACTATTTTTTTTAGAGGTACAAAATCTCTGATTTTGGATGGTTCAGAAACAGCAATTTTGCACCTGTCTTAATAAATAGTAAAAAAAAGTTCGAACAAATATAAAATTTGGTATCAAGGCATATTTTAATTAATATGGATATCATGTTGAGCGATTTGGATCGGCAGTTTGAATTTTGAAAATGAAGATATAGATTGTGAGGCATGAAAAGCATGAGGTATTTGAACCCTCCTCTTCGTAAGTTAGCATTATGTCATAGACTCTGGCAAATGCCTAAGTGCTGGTTTTAGAAATTCTCAAGGGTTTAAGTAATATTGTCTCCCTATATTGCTCCTGTAAGTGCCTTAATTGTTGTGTCAAGGTAATCTTCCATTAGCTTTTAAATAGCATTCAAGTTCTGTCAAAGATATCATTCTAGTCTTCAAGTTTCTTGACCAGTACCACTGCATTCCAAACTACTGTTAGCATGGAATAATGTTTCTTTCCAGAACACCACAATTATTATCTATTTACTATAAAAAATTGCCAAAACTAAAATTAGATCAAACTAAAATAGACTCAAGTTGCCTGTAATTATATCAAGTTTTTGGAGCAATGAATTTAAGGAACTTGGAATTAACATCTAAATCTGGTTGTGTGTTTCTACCACAGCCTCAAACATATTGCATGTTGCAAAGATAAGAAATTTTTTTTTTTTTTAAAGACTAAATTACTGGGTATTTACTCACCAAAAGCTCACAAAAGCTCCTCAATAAATTGCAACTTGTTTGGGACTAAAGGCTTGGTTGTTGTTGTTGTTGTTGTTGTTATCTGTGTAGGTCATGGCACTAGAGTTGGGAGAATACAAAATACGGGTTAATGCTATTGCACCAGGGGTGTTTAAGTCTCAGATAACAGCTAACCTGATTGAAAAGAAATGGTTCAAGACTGTTACTAGCAAGATCGTGCCTTTAAAAACCCGTGGAACATCTGACCCAGCATTGACCTCGTTGGTGCGTTACCTGATCCATGAATCATCAGAGTACGTTACAGGAAATATTTTTATAATAGATGCCGGTGCTACCTTACCTGGTGTACCAATTTACTCATCTCTCTAATATAGTCTGGACCAGAGGAAGTAAATAATATCAATATATAGGATTTTGACCTGAGAAGTAAATAAGTTATTTGAATGAAGTTATTCTTGTAACTAAAATCTGTATCAACGATGAAATGCTGTGAGGTACAGGGCGGTGGATATAATTTTCTAAATTGAATAATGGTGCAGCTGTTTTCTGGATATTGTGCTGGTTTCAGGTAGCTTGTGAAAACAGGTAGCACAATGTTGATATTCTCTGGGTTAGTTACCCTTCAACTTATTTTTGTCGATTAAATCAGGAAATCAATTTCTTAAAAAAAAAGAATTAGTAAAAGATTAATACATGAACAAGCAGCACAATATTTTTGGTTCATATTCATATGTAAGTCTACATAAGGTATATATATCAACCCACAAAATAAGTTAAAATATAATTGTTTTAAACCTTAAGTGATATAATCACAACCGGCAATCAAATTACACACAAGTGACATATATAAATAACCACAACAATACATAATCCAATTACACACAAGTGACATCTTTTTTTAATTTACAAATTACATCAATAGATTATCTTCCAATCATCCGGACATCAATCTCCTCACAACTTTATTACTTTCGATTATTCATTAATATTAATATTTAATTTTGTAATTAATATTTGTATCTTAAAGTTTATATGATTCGATTATCCGACAATTATTTGTTACATATCCGTATTCGTGGTTCCGCTCCGTATCCCTATATCGATATTTATATTTGTATTTGCTTACTAAAAAGACGAATACGAATTAGATATTAGCATTATCCTCTCTGAATTTGCTCCATTCACAGCCCCAAGCATTAAGCTATATGTTTCGCATGCTGAGTTTTTTAGAACAGATTTTAACAGTTTAATTAAGCAAGTGTGACAGACTCATAGTAGAAAATTTCAGTGCTCTTCTCTCTCTGGTAACAAGTAACAACTTACAAATAGCATTTTCCCCCAGTTCTAATGCATTTTTGCAGCCTTTTGTAAACTGGGAAGATGTTTTGACTAATATAATCAGCTTTCGATCGAATCATCAATTTATATGGATTATCCAAGAATCTCGTGGATTAAGCATTTGTTCTGAATTCATGATCAATTATGCATTACAATAATATGTGGATAAAAAAAAAAAAAAAAATACACTTTGCTATAGTTTAATAGTAGCTCAGTTCAGCCTGGTCATGCAAAAGAATATTCAAAATAACAGAGTTGATGGGATGCTATGAATCAACTTGCTGCTTCTAGCATGTAATTAGGTACGATGTTTTTATAAAATTAAAAACATATTGAAGTACAGAAGGTGGCTTGTAATATTACAAGATTGAGAACAATAATATACGCTCCTGCCACTCTGCAACGATATTATGAATTCGATGCAGGTAGAATCAATAAAGTTTGATTCTTGTAGATAAATTTTAGTAATTTGGGTATAATAAGAAGAAACAGTATATTATCCAATAACGAAGAGCAAACAACAATTCGTAAAGTTCAATACAAAATAGCATAAATCCTCTCCACAGGGATAATGGCCTTATAAAGGTGATCCAAAACGTAAAAGAAGGTAATAAAAATGGATACGGAAAACATAAGTTTTATCCTCCGCTAGACATGTCAGCCACAAATGCTGAGATGGCCAAAAAACTCACTGAGCTGGCTGAGCGGTTCTAACAAACTCCTGAAGTTGTCAGCGTCTGTTATTGTGTCTCCTTCTCCAGTGCTGTCTCCAGTGAACTCTTCTCCAGTGTGAGAAATGGGCCTATGGTGTCAGTCTCAGATTCACAACGAGTGCTCGACTCTGGATTAGTTGATTGGGACCCCTTTGCAGAGTTACTCCTATTAAATGAATTCTGCCCGAAACGCCTGACCACTCTACCCGATTTCCTTCCTTCTTCCATCAAATTCATTAGCCCAACGGTAACCCCCAAATCACTCTTCTCTCGCTGCACTCCCTTCCCCTTAAGGAAATTCATGCCCTCATGAATGAAATTGGGAAATTGCTGAACTATCCATTCATAATCCTCCCAAGTGGCATCATCCTGGGCCTGGTTCTGCCATTGAATGAGCAGTTGTGTTTGCGCCGCATTCTTCTTCTTCACCATGTGCCTAGCCAGTATGGATTGGGGCTCCAATTTGCTAGTTGAGTAGGGACTAATAACAGGTAAGGTTGGAGAAGGTATCTGCCTATCCCCTAGCTTCTTTTTTAGTTGAGAAACATGGAACACAGGGTGAATTTGGGAATTTGGAGGTAAATTCAATTTCTTAGCTACTTGACCAATTTTCTGCACAATTTCGAAGGGCCCATAAAACTTGGAATTCAGCTTTTGATTCTTTACCCCTCTGACTGTAATTTGTCAATAGGGCTGTAGTTTTAGATAGACCCAGTCACCAGTAGAGAATTTTCTCTCACTTCTATGTTTGTTCTCCACTTTCCTCATCCTGTCTTGTGCCTTTCTCAAATTACTTTTCAACTCTAAAAGAGCTGCCTGCCTATCTCTCATAACAATATTTACTGCTTCTACATGGCTTTTGGGAATGCTGCCTATAGCCAATTGTGGTGGTGGATACCCATAAAGAGCTTCAAAAGGAATGCATTTGATAGCATTGTGCCAGTTAGAATTGTACCATCATTCAGCCAGTGTTAAGTATTCTTTCCATCTTGACTGTTTATCAAACACTATCCCTCTGAGATACTGTTCTAAGCACTGGTTTACCTTCTCTGTTTGCCCATCAGACTGAGGATGGTAGGTTGTTCCCATATTGAGTTTTACCCCCAGCTTTTCCATTAATTCACCCCAGAACTTGCTTATAAAGATAGGATCTCGGTCTGATACAATGTCAGTGGGTATACCATGCAGTTTATACACATTTTCC
Organism: Carex sylvatica; assembly: GCA_964058845.1. Taxonomy (NCBI): domain Eukaryota; kingdom Viridiplantae; phylum Streptophyta; class Magnoliopsida; order Poales; family Cyperaceae; genus Carex; species Carex sylvatica. Next base: position 80,431 of record CAXKVR010000292.1, read on the forward strand.
ATGAACTCTTGAGCCACACTGGCGGCTGAATAGGGGTGTTTCAAGGGAATGAAGTGAGAGTACTTGGTTAATCTATCTACAATGACTAAAATAACCTCATAGCCCTTGGATTTTGGAAGGCCAGTAATGAAGTCCATTCCAATACTACACCAAGTTTCTTTAGGAATAGGTAATGGTTGAATGAGTCTTGGGTAAGAAACATGTTCACCTTTGTTGATTTGGCAGTTTGGGCACTGCTGTACATGAGTGTGTACTGCCTCCTTCAGGAAGGGCCAGAAAAATAACCTTTTTGCCCTTTGGTAGGTGGCTGTAATTCCAGAGTGTCCACCCAGACTGGAACCATGTAATTCATCCAATATTTTTTGTCTCCATCCTTTATCAGAGCCTACACAAATTCTTCCTTTATATCTGATCAGACCCTAAAATTCAGTGTATGGATTTGGAGTTTCACCAGTACCAGTATCCTTTAATTTAACTTTCAACTCTTGTATCCACTCATCTCCAGCATAACTATCCTTTAATTCTTCCACCCACTTAGGAACCAACACACTAATCATCTGTACTTCTGCTAGTGAAGCATCTGTCACTGTATTCCCTTCATGTCTCCTTGAAAGTGCATCATCAACTTTGTTTTCAACCCCTTTCTTGTACTCAATTTTGTAATTCATACCTAATAATTTACTCAACCCTTTATGCTGCATTGGTGTGTGAATTATTTGCTCCAACAGGTATTTGAGTGCAATTTGATCTGTCTTGATGATGAACTCAGTGCTCATTAGGTAGTGCCTCCATTTTTGAACAACAGTAAAGAGGGCCAGCAATTCCAGGTTGACAAAGCTTGACTCTTCACACCCAGTTTCTTGCTCATGAAAGCTATTGGTCTATTGGATTGCATGAGAACAGCTCCCATTCCTCCTTGACTTGCATCAGTCTCCACCACAAATGGCAATGAGAAATCGGGCAACTTGAGCATAGGAGCTTGCACCATAGCTTGCTTCAATTTGTCAAAGGCCTGTTGTGCTTCATAGTTCCACCTAAATGCATTCTTTTTCAAAAGGTTAGTCAGAGGTTTGGATATGATTCCATAACCTTGAATAAATTTTCTATAGTAGCCAGTCAATCCCAAAAATCCTCTCAACCCCTTAATAGTTTTTGGAATGGGCCAACTACTCATAGATTTAATTTTGCTTGGATCAGTAGCAACCCCCTCTTTAGAAATTATATGTCCCAAATACTCGATTTTGTGGACACCAAACTCACACTTGTTTCTTTTCACAAAAAGCTGCTGATCTTTTAGTGTTTGCAAGACAATTTTTAAATGGCTAATATGATTGTCCAAGTTCTTGCTATACAACAAAATATCATCAAAAAAAATCAACACAAATTTTCTCAAAAAAGGTTTAAAACGCCATTCATCAGAGCCTGAAAGGTTGCAGGAGCATTGGTTAGCCTAAAGGGCATAACAGTAAACTCATATAACCCCTCATGAGTTTAAAATGTTGTTTTATGGATGTCTTATTCAGCCATTATGATCTGGTGATATCTAGACCTCAGGTCCAGTTTGGAGAAGTAGCAAGCACCATTCAATTCATCCAACAAGTCTTCAATGATGAGAATGGGAAATTTATTTTTAATGGTCCCCTCATTGAGCCTTCTATAATCCACGCACATCCTCTAACTACCATCCTTATTTTTGACTAAGAGAATTGGGGAAGAATAAGAGCTAACACTTGGCTGAATAAAGGACGTTTGCAACAGCTCTTGAACAATTTTCTCAACTTCTCCCTTTTGGTGGTAAGACAGTCTGTATGGTCTCAAGTTAACTGGTTTTGTATCTGGACTTAGGTTAATTTGATGGTCTACTAGCCTTTTAGGAGGTAGTTGTTGTGGTTCATCAAAAATGGCTTAGAATTGGTTCAGAAGAGTATTGATTTTAGGGTTGTTTTGCAAGTCACTTCCTGATTTCATATCTTCTATTCTGTATAGTTGTGCTAGGAGTACTTGGTTACCCTTCTTACTCTCTTTTTCTACATGTATAACCCCTTCACAGATTCTGAATTCAGCTGTTTTATTCCCTGAAAGCAACTGAACCTCCTTGCCTTTATAATCTACCACAAAATGTCCCTTCATCAAATTCAGTCTAATGTCACCTAGACTTGCAATCCAGTCCATCCCCAAAATTAATTTATAACCCTGAACTTCTAGTATTCTAAAATCAGCACTGAATGGATGGCCTTGCATAGTAAACTCAACATTCTTACACAAATTCAATTTTTCTCCAGTGGCACTTCTTACCAGCAAGGTAGAAGTGGTGTTGGCAATTAACCCCAACTCTTGAACTATCAAAGGATGTATGAATGAGTGAGTAGCACCGGTATCCACCAATATACACACAAAAATATTACCAACTTGCCCTTTGTACCTTGGTGTGAGACCCCCTCCTGATTTACTGTTACCATTCAAGGTGACAATCCCCTCTTCCTCTTCTATTGTCTTAGTTGGATCATATTTCACAATTTGCCCTTCACCTTTCATGTCTCTTGCTTCTTCTTCCTCCTCTTCTTCCCCTTCCAGAGCATGAATTCCTTTACTGCACTTGTGACCTTGCCCCCATTTCTCATTACACTTGAAACACAATCCCAAAGCTCTTTTCTGGATTATTTCTGAAATTGCCCTCTATGACTTTGATAGGTCTAAAACTGGTGCTATTTTGAGGTCTATAATTTGACTAAGTTGATGGTTTAAGGAAATTGGATTTCTTGTTAGAAGGGCACACCACCACTTCTAACTCTAAGGCTAGGTTAAAAGATTCATTAAAGGACTGGGGTTTAAACAAGTTCATAGAGTTCTGAATTTCTTCTTTCAACCCACAAATAAAACTCCAAATAAAAAAGTACTCATTCTTAATACCAGTTTCAATCAACAACCTGGCCTTAGCCCTTTGGTATTCCTTTATGTACTCATCAACTGAATTGATCTGTTGCACCTTCTTAAACTGTACCACTGGGTTGAGGTGGCTTCTTCTCTGAAAACGTGCAAATACAGCATTTACCAGTACATGCCATGTTGAATTCGGGTATTCTACCCGATAGCAACTATACCACTCTTCAGCATCACCTATGAAATGCCGTGTTGCCATACCCACTTTATAGAAATCAGCTGTCTGGTAATAGTTAAAATAAAAGTTACTTTGCTCTAACCATTCACTGGCCTTGTTCCCATCAAAAACAGGCAAATCAATGTGTGGCATGAAGCCTCTTGGCAGCTGACCATTCTCTACAGTTCGATTCGGCCTTCTAGTATCACTATGCATCTCATCTTCATCATCAGGATGTGGATCAGGTCTCTCCTTCTCATTCACATGAACAAACCAATTAGTTCGGTGTCCCTGATTGCTATGTTGACCCGTGTCACCACTCTGATCCAGTACCAGTGATTTAATCATACCAGTTAACTCTCTGAACTCATTACGCAAATTATTCAGTTCGTTTGCTTGATCTTGGAACTGAGCTTGGATCTGTTCATCACGGTTTTGCTGAGAGATCTGGATTTCTCTAGTGTACTGTGTCACTCGATCGTTCATGGCCATCAAATCTAGAGCGATCTCTTCAGGTGGCTCGTTTATTCGCTGTTTTGGCGGCATCGCCTTCTATAACTGATGCTCTCCCAAATGTAAAACCTGGCTCTGATACCAAAACTGCAACGATATTATGAATTCGATGCAGGTAGAATCAATAAAGTTTGATTCTTGTAGATAAAATTTAGTAATTTGGGTATAATAAGAAGAAACAGTATATTATCCAATAACGAAGAGCAAACAACAATTCGTAAAGTTCAGTACAAAACAGCATAAATCCTCTCCACAGGGATAATGGCCTTATAAAGGCAATCCAAAACGTAAAAGAAGGTAATAAAAATGGATACGAAAAACATAAGTTTTATCCTCCGCTAGACATGTCAGCCACAGATGCTAAGTTGGCCAACAAACTCGCTGAGCTGGCTGAGCGGTTCTAACAAACTCCTGAAGTTGTCAGCGTCTGTTATTGTGTCTCCTTCTCCAGTGCTGCCTCCAGTGAACTCTTCTCCAGTGTGAGAACTAGGCCTATGGTGTCAAGTCTCAAATTCACAACGAGCGCTCGACTTTGGATTAGTTGATTGGAACTCCCTTGCAGAGTTACTCCAATTAAATGAATTCTGCCCGAAACGCCTGACCACTCTACTCATTTCCCTTCCTTCTTCAATCAAATTCATTAGCCCAACGGTAACCCCCAAATCACTCTTCTCTCGCTGCACACTCCCGACTCCCTTGTTCAAAATGAAGATTTCAAAGATCAACTAAATCTCAAAAAGGCAATGGCCAGTACATGTTCCTGTTTTTTTTAGCAAATTAAGCTGAAAAACCAAAATTCACCTTTAAATCCTGTCAAATCCACAAATCAGGCACAACTCCTAACTCGCACCAGCAAAACTTCTGATTTGACAAGTATCTGATTGAGCACCAAAACATCTTCAAAATTCACAAATCCAAGAAAACGAGCAAAAAAACAACCAATGATGCATGCAAATCATTGAACAAGTTCCACAAAAAAAAGCATCCAAAATTAAAACCAAACAAAACCAAACCAATACCAGCACAGAAGTTCTCAACCAAACCTAAGCAATAAAATCAAAACAACAATTCTCCTCCAATACCATGGCTGATGCTTCAATTACCACCCCTCCCTCCACATCTTCCTCTGCCAATCTCAGACCACTCCTTTCTTCCGTGCCATTCACATATCAAAACAGTTCCAAACAGAATTCTATATATGCAGAAATTCTGTAGTTGGAGGTGTATGAGGCTATAATATAGTAGATGCAATATTTTATTGAGTATCAGGAAGAGTTGCAATAGTTATATATCTTCTCTCAATCAATGCCGTGTGGTTAGCTGGTGACTTTTGCAGCATATGATGTGGCGCAGTGTGAGTTGCAATCCTGTGATATTTATGTGTCAATTTGATGTTAATGTTGCACAGCAGTCTGAAGTGCTACTGGCATGTGGTATACAGGTAATCTCAGATCTGAGTAAAGTTGGAGCTGGAACTTGTTCTGCCCCAAATTTGGGGGCAGTTTGTGACCTACAACTGTTGGTTCTTTGAGCTTAACATTCAGCAGATTACACAAAGGGTGGTGACAATCTGCGACTCTAGCTGGAGTGTTGCTCATATTATAATTGGATTCAAACAAATGGGCCCTTATTGTACAAATGAGTTTATCAAAAAGCTCAACATCTGTTAAAATTTGTTCATTGTTCTGTATAAATTGTTCAATACAGATGAGTTCTATCATTTGCTGGAGTTTGTGATCCTCTCAGCTTAGTATCTCTGCATGCGCGTGCACATAGCAGCGAATATGGATCCTTTAAACTAATTACTATGACCAAACAAATTTAAAAAGGCTGCATTGGCTCTTAATTCCTGAGGCAGCCTGAGAGGAAACCCGTCATTAACCTTCATTATTGGGGTTTAACCAAAAATTCTCGTAATTGGATATTTGGCCATTTCAGCTTAAAGGGTTGAAGAAAAGCAAATGAAACTGTACCAAATGTTGCAGAAAAAAAAAGGTTAAGAATGCAAAATGGAGATCCACGGTTACATGGTCAATTCACATTACAGTACCAGGTGATTTAGATGCATATGGGAAGAAAAAAAACTGCACAATCCATACTTCATCCAATTATGTTTTTGTTTGCAATAATCGATACAACAACTTTCATCATTGTAGTAGGACATTTATAACTACCTCTTATAAACTAAAAAGAAAAAAGAAAATCCTAGTTTGCAATCTCTTAAGAACCCAAAATTGATTTCTTCAACATTTCATAACGCTTCATCCCCTCCGGTTTCACATCCACAAAACGTTTAAGGAACACTTTCTCTGACAATGTAAGTACAGAAGACAAAGAAAACTTCCCTCCAGAACTTTTTGTTGCCCCCCGTCTATCTGTTGCTAATCCTTTCTTGTCTGAAAGCCAACTTATTATCTCAAACCTAAGTCTCACTCTATCCATGTTATAGCACAAAAAGGTGGGAAAGTCAACAAGTGACTCAACTGGATAATCTAATTTGTTTGTAAGATAATCTATCTTTTTAATTAAGACATCGGTAGATTGGTTCAACACTGAAGGTGCCATTTTTATCATCTTAACCACGTCATGGTAATCTAGGCCAGAATTGACCAGACAGTCAAATCTCTCTTGTAACTTGTCACCTCTGCCTCTAAACATGGAAACCACTTTTGCCATCTCATCTGAGCACTCAGCGAAACCTAGTTTTAGCAAAAACTCAGTTTTTTCCTTTAGAAAAAGTTGTTCATTGTTATGCACAGGTTCATCAACGCTCCTTGTACAAACCAAGTTGGTAAAGTTTGTTGGGTCTGCCTTTATCATGTCACTTAAGCTTTTTGGGGGCAAGCTCAGGTGGCATATAACAGAATCCGAACTCCTACACGGAGAAGAGCCCAATATTTGGGGGTGGCTAGAAATAATACTAGCTATGTCACCAAGTTCCATCCCAATTTCAGTGAGGAAAATTACAGAATGACCCAAATTTTTCACAAAGTTTCCAATTAGTATATGAGGGTTCTTCACAAATAAATTTAAGATCTCATCAATTTTAAGACGAACCTTAATTAATATGGCCACAAGCAAGTATATGTTTTTTCCCGAATTGTGAAAAACAAATACTGGTGTCTCCTTAATTAGAGCTGCTAATGCCTGTTTGTCAAAACTCATTCTGTCTAGAAAGGTTAACATTTCAGAAACTTGGCTCCAATTGTATTTACTCCTGTCAGACAAACACTGGATTACCAAATCAAACTGAATTCCAAGGCTACTTAATTTCTCATATACCTGAAGAATATTCAAATTTACTTCCCCCACCATAAGATTCGGGCAACAAGTGACCAATTTTACAATTGCTGCTCTACTGATGCCAAAATTTTCATAATTTTTTAGTTTAGATAATAACACCTCCTCATTGTATCTAAACACCTCTGCTGATTCCAGATAGATTCTACCAATTTTACATCTTGGTACCCCATAACTCCACAAAACATGGTAATTCTCCAGCAAGGTAGGATCGTCAGATAAATATATTAAGTTTTTTGGTAACAGGTGCTTGTATTTAGCAGGGGACAAACCGATGCTTTCTAAAAAAAGGTTCAAATTCATTAATTGGATGAAATCGAAGTAATCTACGGACAGATTGATCAAAGCTTTCATCCTCCTTTAATTTTGAAACAAGCTTTCTGAGAAACACGGGAGTGTTTTTACTGAGGTGCTCAGCATCAGGGAATGAATAGCCTCTAGTGCTGTGGAAATAATCACAGAGATCCTTTTGAGATTGAGAAAGGTGGGGACTAGTCCTTCGGATTCGGGTTGCTATTGTTTTTTTCTCTTTAGACAAGTCTCCGCCAGTGCTGACAGTACGGGCCTTGGAATGAACAATCCGGCTAGTAGAAAAGAACCGACTGTATCTTGAATTATGGATCAATTGTGAATGGATATTAGGGTTGAGTTCTATAGGTCGAACAATGGCGAAATTGGAGAGAAAGAAATGGTTTTGGCGCAAATTGGGAGCTGGAGCTTCGCAAAAGCGCGACACTCTGGTTGAAACTCTAAACGAAGTTTCTTGGTTGAGCATCTTGGAGTCGGAGAGAACTGAAATCTGGAAGTATATGCGGTACAACAGAAAGGAAAATATTTCTCACCAGAGATTAGCGTTCATCCAGGAATTTGCATCACTTAGCTCATGGGGTTTTCAAGAGATGTCGACATGAAGAAGGCCCGAGTCTTTTAGTCAATAAAAGAGGGAGCCGAGCCGGTTTGATTGTCAAAACCCTAGTTTGAGGTTTTGTTGCTCAGAGGGAGAAAAAACTAGAAAGTGAGAGGAGAAGCCTGTTATACTGTATTTTATTTTTTTTGCTTATAAAGCTGGAGACCGAACTTTTTAATAATAAAAGTTAAATATAAAACTAAGTTTAAAAACAAAAAACGCACAGATTTCAAAAATTTAGATAGATCGGCACTTCAAATTCTACTCCAAACTCTTTTGACAGCAACGACTCTATGTTATTTTCAACACGGCACAGGAAAAAATTTGATGAAAAAAACGAAATTTATCAAGATATAAACTTGGCATTGTCTCAATTTTTTGAACATATTATTTAGTTTATTAATATTTTTAAAAATAAAAATATGATAGAGATACAAAAAATAAAGATATTTAAACTCTCTTAAAATTAATATCACTACTAATTAAATGTAGATATTTATTATAAAATCCGGATTAATGTATGAAAACAGAAAAAAAAAAAAAATTACTCGACTGAAGAGAAGAAGACCAGGTAGACCGAGGAAGGTCAAGAGTTTCTCTTCACGTTCTTTGCTTGGAGTTGTTGGTGGATAGTTTGTTAAGATCAGGAATTCGGATCCTAACTCAAATTATGAGTTTGAATCCGGACTTTTCGATATGTTCTAGCATGAAAATTAAAGAAATTTTTACTTCAAACCGTATTGGTTCTGATCGGATAGTCTAATTTAAAATTCAAAACTTTAAATCATTTTAGAGTCTTCTCCAGAAAGGAGTACATGGAGGGAACAGGGAAGGGAACAGAAAAGAAACACTGTGCGAAGATGAGTCTCATTTTAGATTGCACATGACCGATGACTTCACCTACTTTAGAAGTGAAAAATCGAAGAGAAAACAAAGATGAACGAACACTGTGCGAAGGAAAACAAAAATTAACAATGTTGATTTTTGACAAAATTGTACACTCTCAAATTAAAATACAAAATCACTATGTACTTGTGTAGAGGGGAGGTTCACCCCGTCTCCTTCCCTTGCTCTTCCATTTTCTTTCTATTAATACCATGTTACTTTCTTCTCGTGGAGCACAGGCATCCGACTCTAAAGTCAGTAGGTAAAGAAAATCGCTATTTTTATTAATATCCAACATTAAATACAAAATAATAGAATTGCCCAGATTAGCTGGATAATTTTAAAAACGTCCAGACCGACTAAAAAATGGCCGGTTCCAATTAAAATAAAAATCAGCCAAAAAATGGTCGGTCCTGGTTTTTTTTTTTTTATGTTGCAAACTCTATAAATACCCTGCTTCACTCTCCTCTCCCTCACAACTCACTCAAACTCACTAGAAGAGAAAGAGAGAAGAAGAGAGAATGAGAAGGAGATTTCGGAGGCAAAAAGGATGAACAGTAGCAACTGAGGTAAATTGTCCAATTATGGCGTAGCGAAAGAAGGGTCAATAAGTGGTCGACGTGAAAATGAGGCAAAAACATGCTCGTGTCGCACCTGCTTTCTTAAAAATAGATTTTGTAGGCGTCCTATTTAGTTTGAAATTTCATACGATGACTTTGTGGAAAATCCCGTATGGATATGATTTGAAAAACAAAAGGGGTTGATCTAGAGTCTCCAATATCAGACGATGAGTTTGTTCCGTATACTTATACTAGTAAGGCTAGCACTTCGTCTGTTGTCACCAATCCAGACCCGCCTACTAAGGAGTAGGATTACTTGTGCTTACATTATGATTTTAGTGTTTTAAGTTTGATGAATTAGGGTTTTACCATGCTATATTGGAGTTTTAATTTCACCAATTTAGTATTTCTGTTGTAGGTTGGGTGTAACATTGTGGTTGAATCTTAATGTATACTTTAAGATCATCTATGTATTTTGGTGTATTAAAAATCTCCAAATTAATTGTTGAATATGGTAAAAAATAATAAAGTTATAAAATCTGACATTTAACCTACTCATTACTTAGTCTAAATAAAGTAGTTGGTTCAGTGACAGCAGTCTAAATAAAGTAGTTCGGGTGCTGGTGTACTGAAGTGATTGTATGGTTCTGGGTCAGGTAAGAAACATGGAACCACGGACTACAGGAGTATATGATTCTGGTTGTCGTTCATAATTTTGCACAACCGAAATTTGGTCAGAACTTTGAACTCATGATTCTTTCAGAACTCTCTTTACGTAGAGTTCCATGATAAAACTTCCATCATCCTTTAACCGTCTGTACACACCTCTCCATGCAGCCTCATTTACTATCTGCATTCTAGTATAGGTTGGGGGTGTTCCAGTCTTTCAGAGTACACTATGTTGCCAAGTCTAAATCACACCTTTGTGGGTCATAACCAGTGCATAGGTAAATCGTAGACTTCAAGTTCCAAATTGAGGTATCATCATCAATTTCAAATGAATTAAACCCCAATTGTATTACTCAAAAACTTTTCACCACAGTGTAACGAAACAAAGATAGATATAGCCAACAAACTACATTTTGGTAAATGGTAAACAATTGTCAAGTTACTAATGTAAATTTATAGGTTACTGAAAAAAATTAAAAATAATTAAAAAATATATATCGAAAAATCATTCCCAAAATCGCATTGTCTTTCTCTCTCTCTTCTGATGAGTTAGAGTGAATTGTGAGAGAAAAGAGAGAGAAACAAGATATTTATAAGATATGGTACAAAAAAAAATCCAATAGTGATCATTTTTTAGTCGGTTTTCATTTTAATTGAAACTGACCGGCGTTTTTAAAATTATCCAGCTAATCTGAACAATTCTCTTATTTTGTATCTAACGTTAGATATTAATAAAAATGGCGGTGGAGAAAACGTCGAATCTGCCGGTAGTGAAATTGGGTCGAAAATTTTGGTTTTGTCCTGAGCTAGTCTGAGATGAAGAGGTGGTCATTTATATGCCGGCCTCGGTGGAATTTTTTTTTTTTTTCGACATACAGGTAAGAGAATATTAATTTCGCATTTGACATTTGACATTTATTAAATAAAAAAGTTGCTGCTGCAAAGAAAGGCGGACTAGTTTCCATACGAAGAATCTAATCCACAAAAATTTTGTCCGTTTATTAAATTTGTATTTGCTGTTTTTATCCTTCCGGATTTTTTTCTCGTATCGGTCTAAAGGTCTGGATTTACACAGTGATATATTAGAGCCTTTTAATTTTTTATAAATACGAAAAGATAACCTTTATTGTCAGAGCAGCTTTAGCCTTTAATAATGATCTCACAATCAATTTTAGACATCTCCATGACTCTGTCCCTATAAGTCACGAGTCCGCATCGTCCGCATTAACTCAAAATAGCATTTTTGAGTTAATAGATATGGACCGTCCAATTGTAAAAGGAGCTCATACAGCCTCTGCTTAAAATATAGAGGGTCTTCAATATTAATGCGGATTTAATTCACACAAATTTTGAAACTGATTGGACGGTTCAGATGTATTAACTCAAAAGATTCATTTTTGAGTTAATGCAAAGGATACGAAATCATAAGTCACTCCTCTAGCCGATTTGTTTATTTATATCCAAAAATTAAAAAAAATTAAAAAAATAACCAAACGTCGGGTGTATTTTCAAAACTACTCAAACTGGAATTTTTTTTTCCGATTTTAGTACCAATTACCAGAAAAAAAATTTCTAGAAATTGATGTCTAAAACTGGAAAATAAAATTTCGGTATCCAATTCTGAATTTTTTTTTTTCGAAAATGAGATTTCATTTTTTTTTATATATAAAACTCATTATATACATAGAGGTTGGCTATTATGCTTATATAAGCATATTCCCACATATGCTTATAACTCATTTTTGTGTTTTCAATGTTCAAATGGTCGATCTGAACCGTTAGATGTGATCTCTATATTGAAATGTGCTTGGAGACCAAATTTTACATTTTTCTAATTTTTTTTACTATTTATTAAGCCACTTTGAAAATCGCTGATCCAACGGTGGCTTCTGATTTTACTGTTTTGTTAAGCCACTATTGGATTAGCGATTTTCAAAGTGGCTTAATAAATAGTAAACAAATTCAGAAAAATGTAAAATTTGGTCTCCAAGCACATTTCAATATAGAGATCACATCTAACGGTTCAGATCGACCATTTGGACATTGGAAACACAAAAATGAGTTATAAGCATATGTGGGGATATGCTTATATAAGCATAGTAGCATATATATATATATACATGTATTATATGAGGTTGGCTACTATGCTTATATAAGCATATCCCCACATATGCTTATAACTCATTTTTGTGTTTCCAATGTTCAAATAGTCGATCTGAACCGTTCATCTTGTTCTCCATATTAATATGTGCTTGGAAACTAAATTTTACATTTTAATGAATTTTTTTACTATTTATTAAGCCACTTTGAAAATCGCTGATCCAACGGTGGCTGCACAAAACAGTAAAATCAGCAGTCACCGTTGGATTAATAATTTTCAAAGTGGCTTAATAAATAGTAAATTTTTTTATAAAAATGTAAAATTTAGTTTCCAAGCACATATTAATATGGAGAACAAGATGAACGGTTCAGATCGACCATTTGAACATTGGAAACACAAAAATGAGTTATAAGCATATGTGGAGATATGCTTATATAAGCATAGTAGCCAACCTCGTATTATATTATATAATTTATAAATATACATATATTATATTATATATACATATATTATAAAAAAAATAAGTTTATAAAAAAAAAAATCAAACGACATTTATAAACAAAATACTGATTCTACCGTTGAACGAAAACTTAAATTGAATTTTTGAGGCACTAAATAATATTTTTTTAAAATTCTGATGCTTCGGTTGCAACGATGCTTGGGGCTTTTCGGGGAAAAAATGGATCCATTTCGTCCTCCTTTTTCCAAAAAGTGGTCATACGCCAAAATCCGATTTTCCTAGCCAAAGTTATGGTTGTTTAAAGTTTTTTCAAAAGCTAAACTTTGAAAATTCATAACTAACTGTAGAAAAATCCAAATAAATTAAAATTTGTGTCAATTCTGTGTATTTTTAAATGTTCTACATGTTGGTATAATTACATATAATATACATGTAATTTTTTTTATATCTATTTTTTTAATTTTTCGGTCTTAACACTAATTATCGGAAAAACTTAGTTGAAGTTTTCGTTCAATGGTAGACATACAACGATCGGTATTTTGTTTATAAATGTAGTTTGGATTTTTTTTTTTATAAACTCATTTTTTTTATAATATATGTATATATAATATAATACATGTATATATGTAGAGGAGGGTTCAAATGCACCTAAATTTTTGTGCACCCAAATGCACCCTATCTTTCAAATCTTTTTTCTCTATTTTTAAAGTCTGAATAGTCAATCCGAACCGTTAGATGCGATATATATATTAAGATGTACTTGGAGACCAAATTTTACATTTTATGGAATTGTTTTACTATTTATTAAGCCACTTTGAAAATCACTGATTTTATATTTTCTGGACCATTGGATCAGCGATTTTCAAAGTGGTTTAATAAATAGTAAAAGAAATTCAAAAAATGTAAAATTTGGTCTCCAAGCACATCTTAATATATAGATCGCATCTAACGGTTCGGATTGACTGTTTTAACTTTGAAAACGGAGATAAAAGATATGAAAGATAGGGTGCATTTGAACCCTCCTCATATATGTATATATAATATATGTATATATGTAAATGAGTTTATAAAAAAAAATTGAAAAATCTCATTACCGAAATTTTTTTTTCGGTTTTGGGACTAAAAACCGGAAAAAAAAATTCTGGAATTGGATACCAGAAATATTTTTTTCAGTTTTAGACATGAATTTCCGAAAAAAAGTTTTCTGGTAATTGGTGCTAAAACCGGAAAAAATAAATTCGGTTTGGATAGTTTTGAAAATACACCCGAAGTTTGGTTATTTTTTAAAATTTTATTATTTTTTTGGATATAAATAAAAAAATTGGCTCCCCTAGTCCCCTTTCAATTTATATGACATTTAATATTTAGTAATTTTGTACCTCTTAATTGGTACTTACAACTGCTGATGTGATAGTTTAACTAAACTACAACTAAGCAAAATTGAAAAATAGAAATTCTTTACTATTACATATAAAAATGTAATTATGACATCAATACTTATAATTTTGAATAAAATACTCTCATAGGAGCTTTTAATTTGAATAAAAATTAAAAGCATCTCATACAAGCACAAAAATCGAATTGTTATTTTTATACCTATCCTCTCTTTTTTTTAATTATTTTATGAATTTAATAGTGACAGAATAAGAATGTTTGGGAAAAATTCAGAGGAGGTAAAAGAATATTAATATTCAACTATTTAGAACAATAATAATATTGTTTAATAAATCTATCGTTGGAATAATGATACGGTTAGTAGTGTTTAAATATTTAATGCCATACAGGAATGTTAGACGAAATGCAGGCATTATGGAAACTGAAGGTCTCAGTGAAAGTTAAGATATTTATTTGACAAATGTTGGTCGACAGGATTCTAACATATCAAGGGTGTACAGTTCAGACAGGATGCCAATTGTGCGCATATGTGGCAATAGAAACGAGAAATCATATTATGTGGGATTGTTTGTATGAAAAAAGTTTTTGGCGGACTCTTTGTGCATACTACAACTTCGCAGCAATCGGGAGGAGGGGGGATCTCTTATGGACATGGTCAGAAGATGACGGCACATTCACATGTCAAGAAAGAAAACTGTGGGATAGTTTGGGCGGCCAGAGTGCGGACCTTATGGAGAGAGAGAAATAGAATATTTTTTTCAAATAAGAGACGACCGGTGCCAATTTTATTAAATGATATGACTCTTGACGTATTCTTTTAAGCTAGCGATGCTTAGGAATTTTTCTTTAGTAATAAACTATTGAACATTGCTTGTGGTAATCAATGCTAGTTAAATATTAAGATAGTGAGTGGGTGTGAAGCATTTTCTTAAACTTCTGTAAATAACTTAACTTTTCTTATCAATATATTATTAGTGACAAACTTTGCCTCTAGCCTTAAAAAAAAAAAAAAAATTAATGCCCTAACCAAGCTTTATTGTTTGATTGACATATATACAATCGTGAAACGTATTAGTGTGCATCAATAAAATTGTATAAAATTACATTAAATTACAATCTCACCAGTTTTTAGCCCAACAAAAGAAACTTTAAAAAGCTAACAAAATTAAAGAAATAATTGTAGATACTCACACCAAGCCATCCTAACAAACTTCATAATGCAACATAAATATTGAACCTTACAAATAAATATCAAACTTCATTTATATATTTCAAATTGCCGCCAGTACTTGGCTTATGTGGGCAAGCACATCAAGGAACTGGTGTGGTCAATGCTGGAGAACGATAACATTTATCGTTTCAGTGCAGATATTCCGACAAGAGCCAAACTGTAATACAGTGACTCCATGACTCCATGTGCATTGCCACGTTCCTCGGTCAGCCTTTCTGATTTTTATGTACTATCTCGTCAGCTTTTCTGTATTTTCTTCAATAAAAATAATCATCATGGTTCAAAAAAATAAAAAATAAACATATAATCATCCATTCATAGTTTCATTCATCCATCCATGATCCATCCACATTATAAGTTGGCACCATAACAAACATTTTTTGTATCAACCTTCTCAATGGCACACTACCATTTCTTCCTTGCTTGTCTCTTCCTAGTTCTACTAGTTTCCCCCTCACTAGCGTCACAATGCAACAATGCTGACCTAAAAGCACTTCTCAATATCAAACAATCACTTGGCAACCCTACTATCCTCTCCTCATGGGTCCCATCCACCAGCTGCTGCGCCTGGAAGTCCCTCCAGTGCGACCGTGCCGGTCGAGTCAACAGCCTTACCATCCGCGATTCCAACCTCGTAACCACTATCCCCCCATCTGTCGCTGATCTAACTGCCCTCATCAGCTTGGCCTTTATCGACTTGCAGGGTTTAACAGGTCCCATTCCAGCATCCATTTTCACAATGAAAACCTTACAGCAACTCACTATACTACGAACCTCGGTTTCAGCTTTCTCAGGTCCAATACCTGATTCAATCTGTCAACAGAGCCAACTTGACACGTTAGACTTGTCATCTAACAAGCTCACCGGATCCATACCAGTATCACTGAGCAAATTACCCAAATTGCGATTCTTGGATCTGAGTCACAACCAGCTCACTGGATCCATACCATCCGGTCTGGTACATGGGAATTTTGCCTTCCTTATACTCTCTCACAACTTATTAACGGGTCGGATCCCACTGGATTATGGATCTGCCAACATTGACTCCATCAATTTGTCGCATAACCGACTGATTGGTGATGCATCATTTCTGTTCGGTGCACAAAAACCGACGACTGAGATTTATCTCGCATGGAACCGGCTGGAATTCGATATAAGCAATGTGGTTTTCCCGAAGGGGCTAACGGATCTTGATCTGAGCCACAACCAGATCAGCGGGCGCGTGCCGGCTTCGATTAGGGACTTGGCAAAGGTACACAAGCTGGACCTGAGCTACAACAAGTTGTGCGGTGAGATCCCGAGTGGCGGCGTGAATACACACTTGAGTGTGGCCGCACTCGGGCACAACAAGTGTCTGTGTGGCGCGCCACTATCTCCATGCCACAAAAATTAAACTGTGATAGTAAGAAGATGGCTAGTGTTCAGCTACAACATGAGCAATAGTTTCATGTCAATGAAACAAGGACAAGAAATATATGAGTAATAGTTTTGGTATTATTGTAATTTATGTTTGCTTTCTGCATTCTGTTTTTTGAGGATGCTTAATTTTGTTCTCGGAAACCAGAGTGTGAATCCATGTACGATGTAACCTGTGCCCGAATTATCTTATTTTATGCATTTAATAGAGAGTTCTACGAGGTCTCAGAATAATACTACTGCCTATTGATTGATCAATACTTATGATTGAACAGTTCGTTATATGTACGTACGATCAAATGTTTGGGCCTTAGTAATTGACATGATTTTGTAGCCCATGGGCCTGTTGAGAAAATCCACTAAAGATTGGGCCTTTATTAGTCGTTCCCTTGAGCAAAAAATGAACCTTAAAGCAGGTCTGCGATATTAACAGGCCTTCTTCACCGAGTCTCGAATCTTGCTTCAATAGGAATCAATGATTTTTAAAGTGCTTGCCACTAAACAACTAGCACAAGAGGGTCATGCGTGCAGTAAAATCTTCTATTCACATCACCAAATTGTTAAAATTGATAAATTAGATACATGCTTATAAATGCTTTAAGTTATAACAGTGAATTTTGCCTTTAGCTTAACACGTGCTTGTGGGGCCCGAAATATCGGATTTTGTGGGTAGACTATTTCTGCCAACTAGTCTTGACCCGGCTATATATAATCTATTTCTAATGAATAATAATTAAAAATGATTCTGCAATGTTTGCTTTGTAACATTTATCACCAATCTCATTGACTCTCTACAAGGTAATATTTACCGACCCCACCAAATTGTGGAAAATATTGATCTATTAGTTATGCCTGCTCTAATCAATAAGATATTTGATATTTCTCTTTCTTTTTTTTATTCTTCCTTTTCTATTTCTTTTGTTGCTGAAAGATTTTCCCATGAAATTGATTTCCTTTTACTTGGATACAATATTAAGTGGGTGAACCACATTTATTCAGAGTAGGCAACTGTCTATTTTTGAATTTTGAAAACTGAATATAGATCTATGTATAATTGGACTGTTTATTATCTTTGATCAAGTGCACAGTTTGAATTAACAGTCCGCAATTGCTAATTGTATCAGTAAAAAAAATTACCAACCGGATAAAAATTCTGACCGTGCATTTGCTTATATTGATCTTTTCCGTAAACGGAAATAAGATATATAAACTTATATATATTTTTGCCAAAGACATTTTCCTTGAAGTTTTTTTTTCTTAAAAAGGTGGAGATAATAATTTTATATGGCCACAGTACATCTTATGATACGGACGATCTAAAAATTTCACTATTTTCAACGGTATTTCGATATTTGGAATTCGATTTCACTAGAAACTTTATATTGGAGAGCACAGAAAAGGTCAGAAAATGTTGTCTAATTGAGAAGCAACAAATACAGAGCGCACTAACATGAGCCGGCGACTTGCTCCTTTTGCCGCCGTCCATTTCAAGCGCATCATATAGAGGCTTCACACTTGTGTTGCGTTGCATGTCAGTCAAAGGACGACTTGATCATCGACGTAAACTAATAGGGGTTGGGGTTTTTTTTGGTTTTTTTCACAAATATTATTAAATAAAGAAAGAAAGTAGCTCAACCTAATTAACACGTCAACAACAAGTAAAGGCTAAATTCTTTTTAGTAAATACTATCAAAGATAATTTTGAATTCAATATATATGTATGCTTAGAAATTAGCTTCGGCCACAGTAATCCGGAGGGTCTATGGCCAACTATCTTGAACAGACTATATGGAGTATTAACGGCGGGTCTGATAGATTTAATAGGAGCCTCTACAGCCTCATTATTTTTCATCAAGGACTTGAAAAAACTTCTTCCTTTTTATTCCTCTTCAATTAAAATAATAAATGGTGAAACAGTGTGGCGATGGAAAGTCTCCGGTGTATTCAGTTGCACTTCGGCATACAAGACAATGCACCACATGGGTATCATTTCATCAACTCAAGGAAAACTTTGAAAACTAAGGATTCCTATGAAAACAAAATCTTCACTCAAGAGGTCCTGCTAGTGACAGGTTGTACGGTGCAAACGGATTGTCACTTATGCATGACAAATTTATTGGAAACAAATAATCATACCATGTGGGATTGTTCTTCGCGGCAAGATTATGGAAAGGACTACTAGCGCATCACAATATCCCCTTCCGTATACCAATCAGAGTATATGGCAATTTTGGACAAGAAGAATGCATTGAATGACTTTAACAGAGAGGGAACATTAGAGTATACTTTGGGACGCTGCAGGGGTCTGGACCCTCTGGCGAGAGAGAAACGAAAGATTTTTTCAAACAAGCATCGCAAAGTGCATTATTTGATAAATTGTACGGCCTTAGATATTTATCAATGAATAAATTGGTTTAAAGGCATCGTGGAATATTCCACATATAGTAATAGAGTAGGAATTTTGTAAATAAACTTTTTATCAATACAAATATTGTTGACTTTGCCAACCTTCAAAAAATTAGCTTCGGCCATGTTTTTTATACTCGAATAACCAATCAGAAATTGGAACTGCCCACTATGATATAGATATTAAAATCTTGTTGCAAACTAAATTTTCCTTGTTAATTTTTTTTTTACTATTTTTTGGATGAGGAGAAAATCAATATAATTGATGGGTCAATAATTGTTTAGATTGATGAATTTTCCACCCATTTTTATAAAACTATAAGAATTAAAAAAATTGTACAGTTTGGGTTAGAGAGATTTGATTATGAATATATTACAATGAGCAACTCGGATCAGGTATTTGAGTTTCAAAACTAATTAAGACTTTTTTTTTATTTTAAATCCATGTGGTGGCTAACGCGAGTACAGAGAAAATAAAGATGTTTACAACTTCAAAAACTAAAAAATAAACTTTTGTACTAACTATTATGTATCAAATTCGGCACCCATCTATACTCACTGTCTAAAGTTTTTTACAACAATTCAGCCACAATTCAGTTTCCTCTTTGACGTGATTCGCCAACAAATATGGAGGCATTTGTTTCTGTCTAAATATGCATCCATTCCTTTGCTTCCAGAGCTCCCACAACACTCCCATAACTCTAGTCGCCCATATTTGATTACTCTCAGGAGCAGAGTTAAAATTTTCGTCAGGAGGACAAAAAATATTGAATCGGGTTTAAATTATTTATCGGATTTAAATCTATTAACTAATTTGATACTCGATAAAAAATAATACTTTGACTTATATTTTTTAATGCTATGACTTATAATTTATGATGCTTTAACTTATAATTCTAATTACCAATTATAATTCAAGAAATTTATTTTGATTTTATCCGAATTACAAATCAAACATCTAGAGGGGATAAAAAAATTTTTAGGGAGGAGCAAAGCCGATCGGTACCGATAAATCACCACTAAAACTTACAATCCAGAAAAGCAGCTACCCCCTAAGCTAGTTGTATACTGGGTCGGCCCCTGCTTACTCTCCTACACCCTCTACCGATACAGTAACCACAATCTTTCCCAAGTCAACAGATACAGTAACCACGATCTTTCCCAAGTCATCAGAGAAACTAATTAAAACTTAAAACCAACATATCAACATATTTCACTTTGTGAAACGCTCAACCACAGCTCTATAAATATAATTGTATACGATGATGTGTGCGCATATGTATATGAGTGAGTTACGGTGCTATATATGCATAGTGCATTTTGATATGTACTACAGATTCATATTTTTATTTTTAAAGGCAAAATATTCGATTTAAATCGTTCATCATGTTGTCTATATGAAAATGTGTTTGAATATCAAATTTTTCATTTTTTTTAAAATTTCTTGCTATTTTTTGAAATAAAGGTTCTAGATCATTCATATATCGTGCTTATGTAAAAAAAAAAAAGTAAATTTGACATGCAGGTACATTTTCATATAGTTCAAATATACTATTTAGACTTTAAAAATAAAGATATAAATTTGTAATATATATCAAAGTGCACTATGCATAGTATACTGTGAACGAAAATTTGAAAACTATAAAGAATACAACGGATATTATATCTCATTCAATTATAAAGAATACAACATATATTATAGACAAATATACTGTCAAGGAAAATTTTGAAATTTTAAATTAAACAAACAATCCACATTTCTAGAATAAATAATACTTAAATAATTAAGCCTCATATATTCAATTGTCATGCAGAGAGAGAAAGGGGGTGATTTGTATCAGTTTTGACGAAGGGGATGATGCGAAATAGTGCATTGCAGACCATATATTCAGAGATTTCTGCTGGTCGACCGTTGACCCGAAATTTTTAAAAATACCATTTCTTCGAAAAAAAAATCACGATTTCTATACAATTTCAAAACTATCACGGCCATATCTATGAGACACGACCCAGAACAACGTCCAAATCCCATAGATGCTGCCCTTTTCTTTTCTTTTTCAAATTTTGAAGAAATCTCAGATGATAATTTTAATATATGATATATTATTTTATTTTATGGTTATTTTTCACCGAAGACTGAAAATTTATTCGCCGATAGCTTTAAATTAATTTTTATTACAAAAAAGTCTAACTAGATATATATTATTTTAATTATGGTTATTTTTTACTGAAGACCCTAGAAATTTATTCGCTGATATCCCTAGAAGTTTAATTTAGGGCTATCAACGATTAAACTCCTAGAATTTTCAGTGAAAAATAATCACAAAAAAATAAAATAATATATATGTAATTGGACTTCTTTGTAACAAAAATTAATTTAGGACTATCAGCGATTGAACTTTTAGGGTCTTCGGTGACAAATAATCACAAAATAAAATAAAATAATATATATGTTATTGGACTTCTTTGTAATAAAAATTAATTTATTAAAAATAACCATAAAATAAAATAATATATCATATATTAAAATCATACTGTATCCTATGAGATTCCCTTAGAATTTGAAAAAAAAAAAAATCCGCATCTCCTAAATACAATCTCCATAAAAGGGGTCACATTCTATAGATGCAAGCTGTGATAGTTTTGGAATTGTATATAATTGATGGTTTTTTGGTTTATTATTATTATTTTTTTCTAAAATGGTGTTTTTAAAAATTTAGGACCGTGGACCTAGGGGTGTAAATGGATCGAAAAAATTACTTAAATTATCCGATCCGTATCCGTATCCGAGATTATCCGTATTCGTATCTGAAAAATTATAACAGATACGAATACGATAAGACTTTTTACTATCTGTATCCAACCGTTTATACTTTAAATCACAACAAATGTGATATATATTCTTAAATTGATTTATTAAATTGCATATAAATATATATTTTGATGAACAATATAACACTATGACATAATTAGTGACTAATATTTTAATAATATAATAGATGTTTTGTAACTAACAAGCTAATTATGAAAAATATCTGTATCCGTCCGATATCTAATCCGTATCCATAACATTTAATATTCGATCCATATTCATATTCAAAACTATCCATATCCATATTCAGAAAATTATAACGAATATAAATACAGTAAAACTACTGTCCGATCTGTATCCGATCATTTACACCCTGCGTGGACCGCAGTGGCGCAGCAATAGTGCCCTATGGCGCGCTCCATAGCGTGTCCTGTCGGTGATGAATTGAACAGAGATACTGAGACAGTGATAATTATTAGGGACGAAACTTTAATATATTTGGGACAATTTTAGAAGTTTAGTACTATAGCATAAGCATAAGAGGAACTTGAGGAAGGTTAAATTTTCTGTTTTTAAAGTTTAAACGGTTGGTTCCAACTGTTCAATATAATTTTTATACTAAAATATATTTAGACATCAAATTTTAATTTTTATTATTATTTGTTAGACAAGTAATTATTCAAAACTAATAATTTTGTATCAATCAATCGAAAAAATAATATTTTACAAAAAAAAGAAAATTTGGTCTATATTCTAATATGCAAATTATAGTTAGCGGTTCGGATCGATTGTTTGAATTTTAAAAATAGAAATAAAAAATGAGAGACACCAAAAACACGAGAACCCTCATTGTAGTACAATTAGTTCATCTAGACTGAGAAAGAACAATGATTTTGAGATTCTGTTGAGGAGATAATCTTTTATAAAGAAAATCGATAAAAAAAGAAGAAGGGTAAATAGGTTAATAAGGGTCCGATCATCTACACATTAATAATTGGATCATCTACAACCATACGCGATCATCCTTTCATGTTTGATCCAAATATCCATCGTATTAGCTGCCCAAGAAAAGCAATAGGGACCCACCAGGATTTCCGAATCTGTACAATACATGTACGGATGTACCTAATGCATTAGTATAAACATGACATAAAATTATCATGCAGTTAATGTACCGAAAGTTTTAAAAATACAACAATCCAAAAAATAATAAATTAAAAAAATACAAAATCTGAAAAAAATTATATTTAGCACATTCGTAATATAAATTTAAGGACATAATATTGAATATCTGCAACGTGAAGTTGTGAACAAATTTTTTTTTTTTCTCCTCACAATATGTTTTTCTCCTCCCGTTACGGACGACAACAACAAATTGTGGGCTCTTATATTTTTTTCATCAAAATAGTTTGAATAGTCAATATTAATTGAAAAAAAAATGGTGTTCGTCACGTCAGATATCGAATTTTCAGGATTTAGTGTTTTGTTGATTTTTCATTTTTTGAGCTGAGATATTTTTTAAAATTTCGGGTCAATGTATTCACTTTAACGGATGTATTCTGTTAAATTGCTTTGACTACTAGTGTAATATTCAAACAACAGCCTTAGTTTTAATTATAAAATATTCGAACTTGTAGCAAGTAACCCTAACGTTAAAATGTCATATAAAGAGATTGTAGTGCAGAAGCCACGTGCTTAGATTAACATTTAAGGCCGCAGAAAATCCGGATCCAACTGGCCGCACGCGGCAGCCACTAACCAAGCAAGTGACGACGCTATCACGCAATCGGAATGGCATGCTGTCGTGCGTGCGCGGCTTGTGCTGGACTGCTGGTCAGTTAAAGACGACGCACGGAGAGTCGTATGCGGATGGTCGCACAACTGAAGATCGAATCATAATAAGGGCATTGTAGGCTTTGGAGTGATTGAAAGATCCAAGTTTAAAATTAGGAGGTACAGTAATTAAATAGGTCAGTTATTGTTGCCGCAAATAAGCCGCAAAAGCAGGCAAAATGTTTTTTGTTTTTGTCTTGAGAATTGTCTGTAGGCTTCGTACACTCATATATTTTTGTGTCTTTAACATAGATGGAATCCACATCATTTTTAGGAGAGTGGGGTGTCTATATGACTTCTCTCTGAACCCATTGTCAAAAATTCTCGTTTTATAGAGAGCTGCTGATCAGCTGACAACTTCAAAGATTTGACCGACGGAATATTTCAAACCAGAAAGCGGTTTTGGGAAGTTTTTCCAAGAAATAAATTGTGTTTTTTAAAAAAGATTTTGGGAACTTTTGAATTGTCCTTTTACTTTGGACGACTTATTTCAAATCACTGAGGATAATTTTTCTTAAGAGTATTGTCTATAGAGTAGAACTAGGGTGTTCTTAAGCTCACTAAGGTATTTGGTGAGCTTAACTTCTAAATCTATTAGATTAGTTTCAAACAACAAATTCAAATCTTTGAAACCGATTTACTTCATGAGTGATGAATTTACATGTAAAGTTTTTAGAATTTTGTATAAAGTCAAGGGGTCAAAAAATATTCAAAAAATGAATGCACTAAAATTAATTTATATGTCTTCTAATTTTGACTGCTTGACTTTTATACTAAAATAATTCGAAAAACTTGAAATCTTTGCATGTAAATTCATCACTTGTGAAGTAGATAGATTTCAACAGCTTAAATTTATCGTTTGAAACTGATATACTATATTTTAGAGTTAAGCTCATCAAACACCTTGGTGAGTTTAAGAACACTCTAATTTTACTCTTGTCTATATATAGACCTACTAACAGTCATATTCTCCGTCGTTCAAGTATTCATATCTCGTCATGCAAGTATTTATCTCTAAAATATCAAGTATTCTTCTCTAAAATGTCGAGTATTCATATTTACGTAGTAAAATATGAGTGTTTATGTTGTAAAGTATTTATGAGAAACTCACAGACTTGTCTTGGACGTTAACTACCTGAGGGACAACTACCGATCCGGGGGGGACTGCAAACGTCATTTGAAAGCGATAATGACAGGGACCACACGCGAAAACTAAGGACAAGCGGATGCGTAATGACCATCGCAAGTGTCAACGCTGTAATTATTGTAAACAACATTCATCTCAAAAATATCAAGTATATTCATACTTAATTGAAGTGTGATTTTTTATGTTGTAAAATATTCCTGAGAAATCTCATACTTGCTATGTGCATTAACTACCTAGGAGAAACACTACCTACATGAAAACTGCATACGTCACTTGAAAGCGACATATACATGAACCACAAGCGCAAAAGCGGATGCGTAACCATCGCACAATCGTTAGCACTGTAGGTATAGTAAAAATATTAGTATCTAAAATTATAAGTATTCATACTTATATATTGAAGTGTAAATTTTTATGTTGTAAAGTGACGTAAACCAGTTAATCTATGTGGTTCTTCAACGTATTAATAGTTACTAAAGAAAATATTCATACTTATAACTGAAATATGAATTGTTATGTTGTAAAGTATGTGGTTGTTGCTTAATTTTATCAATGTGTACTATGAAAAATATTGTCACATGTGTATTATTGTGTGAAGTATTGTCATTTAATTTTCATCTTGATCACTTTTGTCTTATCTTTGTTTGTTTGTTTATACCAAATCTTCAAAATCTCTTATAAATGAACATAAAAAAATCGGTAAATAATATCACATCAGGCTTAATACCGACACTTGTCATTTCAGCAAACAATTCAATATCAAAATTTTTGGATAAATTAAAGAGAATTTCCGATCAGTTCAAAATCAAGATTCAAGCACCAAATCAGACTAAAATCAAAATAAAGATCTAAGTTTTGGACTGACGAGGGGTTGAGTTGCTCAATCTTCACGTCATGCATCATATCAGTCCAGAAACTTCTGATCAGTCTCAACTCTCAAACATCGCACTTGAGCTTGTTGACATGCGCTCTGGCCGATGGAGATCAGGTCGTGCCAACCCGTCCTGATCGGAAAGGATGAGGAAAGGAGCATGATCGTTTCAATCAAGTGCTCCAGACGACGGAGACCAGACCACACCGGAGCCCATCTGAACCAAAAAGGATGAAGAAGAGGAGAATGATCATCTCAGTTAGTGACTTTATAAGAGAAAATATCGGAGGAAATATAGAAGCTGGGTGAAATGGGAGACATGAAAACAAAAATGAAAAAGAGTTCACTTTCTAATTTGATATGTATTTTCATTGTTAATCTCTGACTTTTTTTAGTCTGAAAACGTTTAGAGGACGTTCTCACAGAGAACAATATAATTACTATTTTTATAAAAGAATGAGAATATATACGGTTAGTTCACGGTGGAATAACTTGATATTTTATTCTCAATCATGTTATATAGAGTTTCCAATACAAATAAAAAGAATATGAATGAACATTGTTAAAGATAAATTATGTCAAATGACTGAGCTTTAAAAATATATATATATATATATATATATATATAGAGAGAGAGAGAAAGAGAGATGAGTTACGCTACATTACAATGTGTTTTCTTTGTACATTGCACTATAAATCACGTAATTCAAAGTCCAAATAACCAATTAAAACCGTTCATCTTGTTGTCCATATTAATATGTATTTGGAGACCAAATTTTATATTTTTTAGAATTTTTTTACTATTTTTTTAGATTTATTGAAAATCGATGTTTTTTTATGGTCCAGATTTGTCTGAAAACAGCGATTTTCAATAAATCTAAAAAAAATAAAAATATTTCAAAAAATGTAAAATTTGGTCTCCAAATACATATTAATATGGACAACAAGATGAACAGTTTGGATCGATTATTTGAACTTTGAATCACGTAATTTATAGTCCAATGTACAAAAAAGACTAACATTGCAATGCACCATAACTCATCTCTCTCTCTCTATATATAATACTGCATGACACTTTAAGTTAGTTGTAAATAAAGCGCCACAGTAAATCTATATACTATTATTCGATATAAAAGAAATAATTTATGGTGTATAATGACAGTAATGAATGATTTCGACAATATTGAACTTTGTAAAACAAAGAGTACATATCAAAGGTTTAAATAGCATTTATCGCGTTATAGCGAACTAACTAAAAAAACAGCGCTATAGCGCGAAATAGCACATTATAATGCTATAGTTTTTATGATCTGAAAACGCTATAGCGCGCTATTTAGAACCTTACTACATATTATCTCCCGATAATACATTTGGAGCCGCTCAAGCCATAGTTACAGATAATCCGAAAGTCGGATTAGAATCCTCCAAAGCAGTCGTACTCCCCTGTTAAGCCTACTCCCCTGATTCAAAAAGTGTAATCCAAGTCTCTTGGTGTCTGAAGATCGTACATTATAATGCCTCTTTTATCCTCGAAGGGTGTAAGCTTAACAGTGGTCAGTGGATTCTGCCTATTCATTTTCGTGAATTCGTATCCTCTGCATTAACTCAAAAGATTTTCTTTTGAGTTAATGAATTCTGATCATTTCATCTATTTTAAAATTTATATAAACTAAATCTGTACTAATATTAAAGGCTTTATATATCATAAGTAGGAACTAAATTGACTCCGTTTAAAATCTGACTGTTGAGATTTATTAACTCAAAAAATTCATTTTTGAGTTAATGCAGAGGATACGCATTCTATTTTCGTGGCACACAGATTATAAGATCGTACAGTATAATGACTCTTTTATCCTCGAAGGGTGTAGGCTTAACAGTGGTCAGCGGATTCTGCCTATTTTCGTGGCACACAGATTATGGTGGTGTTTGGTTGTGGCCTAAAGTTAAGCAAGCCTAAATAGCTATTCTAACTTAGGCCGATGTAAATTATTTATGTTTGGTTGAGGCCTAAAGTTAAACCATAACTTAAAGTATTCCTTGTTTGGTTAGAGTTGATGGAGGACTAAAGTTTTGAAAGCCTAAATTGATTAATTATTTATAATAAGATACTAATTATATAATATTAATATATTAATAATAACTGTAATATATTATATTATTATTATAAAATTTATTTAATATATTAATAATATAAAATATTAATTATATAATAATAAAATAATTATAAATTATAAATTAAGAATAAATAAAAATAAAAATATACTAATTATATAATCTTATTAAAATAATTATTAATAAATTAACAATATAAAATATTAATTATATAATTATATATTAATAATAAGATACTAATTATATAATATTATTATATTAATAACAACTATAATATATTATAATATTATTATAATGATGATGTACTATATTAACAATATTAATTATTAATTATTAGTTATATAATTATTAATTAATAATAATTATTAATAATAAGATACTAATTATATAATATTATTATAATAATTATTTAATATATTAACAATATAACATATTAATTATATAGTTACATATTAATAATTATTAATAATAATTATGAATAAGAAAATACTAATTATATAATATTAATATATTATATTATTATTATAATTATTATTTAATATATTAACAATATAACATATTAATTATATAGTTACATATTAATAATAATTATGAATAAGAAAATACTAATTATATAATATTAATATATTTTATTATTATAATTATTATTTAATATATTAACAATATAACATATTAATTATATAGTGACATATTAATAATAATTATGAATAAGAAAATACTAATTATATAATATTAATATATTATATTATTATTATAATAATTATTGAATATATTAAAAATATAGGATATTAATTATATAGTTATATATAGTTAATAAGATACTAATTACATAATATTAATATATTACTAATAACTATACTATATTACAATATTATATAATACTTATTTAATATATTAATATTAATTATTAATAAAAAGATATTAATTATATAATATTATTATAATAATTATTTAATATATTAACAATATAAGATATTAATTATATAATTATATACTAATAATAATTATTATTAATAATAAACTAATTATATATAAATAAAATATTATTATAATCATTCAAGTTAGGCCATGGGATGGAATAAAGTTAAACCACCATGTGAGGTGGTTTAACTTAGGCCGGCCTAAAAATCGGCTTATGCCATCTTAGTCCGGCTCAATTAAGGCACGTTTGGTGGAATAACAGTGGCCTAAAGCCTTTATTCCACCTTTAGTCCACAACCAAACATGGGGTATAAGAGCAACTTATGGTAGTACTAGAATTCTAATCTAATTTTAGAAACGTGTCATGGGCCTATTCGGAGATAGCGCAGGGGCAGTATTATTTGTGCTTTGAGATTCGTGCATAACGCATTTGAACATATCAGAATTTTCAAAATGCATGCACAATATGAGATATCCAGAGATGCAAGTTCCATTTTCAGTGGATTCGTCGGGTTGGTTTGTACTTTGTACTATTAGCATACCACCGGGGAATTCGGATCCTATAAACAACTCAAAGTTTGAGTTTAGATCCGGACCGTTCGATTAAATTTTTATGAATATTAAAAAATCCAAATCCAATTCGGTACGGGAAATATAATTTTTAAATCTTCTTTAACCTGATACAAATCTCAAAACGGACCTCCTATTGTAAATATAGGCACCGAATATCAATTGCTCGGCTGGGATCGTACCACGTATATGCATAGTGACAAATAAATATTCGGGTTCGTCTCGCCGGAACAAAAAATTTGTGATTCAAGAATAATTCAGTATAATTCGGGAATGATTCGGTACCACAAGAAAGCAAAAAAAATCCAAAAAGAAAATTAGAAAAATTCACGTTTTATTCGTGAATAAAACATATTATACATTTTTTATGTGTTTTATTCAGTGTTCGGTTCATAAACGCCAAAAACACAAATTATACACAAATTATACGCAAATAATTCACATACCTTGTATAACTCGGTGTAGTACCGACGAGGATAAATATTCAATTTTAAAGGGTCCCGTAAATTCCATCTTGAACTAGATTAGTCAGAATTCTTATCGGAATGTTCGGATACAAACTCAAATTTTGAGTTACTTTAGGAATTTAAATAATTTTAAAATATAATTATATTACTTATATTTTGGGTTATCAGCCATATGCTTATTTTTTAATATAAACCATTTTTAACTTCGTTGTGAAATTTAATAAATTATTATAAGTAAATAAACTTAATTTTAAAATAAAAGGTTAATTTTTTAGCAGTTTGATTATTTAAGACATTATGAAAATAAGTAAAAGGATTTTTTTTTTTTATAATTGAGTGCGTATAGAGCAGAATTAGCTCGATCCCATGACAATATTGATTTTCAGTTCGAATCTGTCTGAAAATAACGGTTTTCTACCTATCTAAAAAAATAGTAAAGTTTTTAAAAATATATAAAATTTAGTCTCCAAGTATATTTCAATATGGATATCATGTTGAGCGTTTCGAATCGATTATTTAGTCTTTGAAAGCAGAAATATGAACGTAAAGTAAAACAAGATCCTTAATTCGCAACTCACCGTAGCCCATCTCTTTCTCCATATATACATATATATATATATATATAGAGGTTGGCTACTATGCGTATATAAGCATATCCCCACATATGCTTATAACTCTTTTTTGTGTTTTCAATGTTCAAATGGTCGATCAGAACCGTTCATCTTGTTCTCCATATTAATATGTGCTTGGAAACTAAATTTTACATTTTTCTGAATTTTTTTTACTATTTATTAAGCCACTTTGAAAATCGCTGATCCAACGGTGGCTTAACAAAACAGTAAAATCAGAAGCCACCGTTGGATCAGAGATTTTCAAATTAGCTTAATAAATAGTAAAAAAATTTAGAAAAATGTAAAATTTAGTCTCCAATAACATATTAATATGGAGAACAAGATAAACGGTTCCGATCGACCATTTGGACATTGAAAATACAAAAATGAGTTATAAGCATATGTGGGGATATGCTTATATAAGCATAGTAGCCAACCTCTATATATATATATAGAGAGAGAGAGAGAGAGTGACTAATATGCTTATATAAGCATAGTAGCCAACCTCTATATATATATATATATATATAGAGAGAGACAGAGAGTGGCTAATATGCTTTCGGAAACATATGGACCGAAGTGCTTACGATCTAAATTTAAAATTTCAAAACTCAAAAAGTCGATCAGAACGTTCATCTTGTTCTCCATATTAATATGTTCTTGGAGACCAAATTTTATATTTTTCTGAATTTTTTTACTATTTATTAAGCCACTTTGAAAATCGTTGATCCAATGGTTTTACTGTTTGGTTAAGCCACCGTTGGATCAGCGATTTTCAAAGTGGCTTAATAAATAGTAAAAAAATTCAGAAAAATATAAAATTTGGTCTCCAAGAACATATTAATATGGAGAACAAGATGAACGTTCTGATCGACTTTTTGAGTTTTGAAATTTTAAATTTAGATCGTAAGCACTTCGGTCCATATGTTTCCGAAAGCATATTAGCCACTCTCTTTCTCTCTCTCTTTCTCTCTCTCTCTCTCTCTCTATATATATATATATATATAGAGAGAGAGAGAGAGAGAGTGACTAATGTGCATTCGTATGCATATGGGCCGAAATACATACGGTCCAAATTTGAATTTTCAAAATCCAAAAATTTGATCTGAACCGTTCATCTTGTTCTCCATATTAATATGTGCTTGGAGACCAAATTTTACATTTTTCTGAATTTTTTTACTATTTATTAAGCCACTTTGAAAATTGTTGATCCAACGGTGGCTGCTGATTTTACTGTTTTGTGCAGCCACCGTTGGATCAACAATTTTCAAAGTGGCTTAATAAATAGTAAAAAAATTCAGAAAAATGTAAAATTTGGTCTCCAAGCACATATTAATATGGAGAACAAGATGAACGGTTCAGATCAAATTTTTGGATTTTGAAAATTCAAATTTGGACCGTATGTATTTCGGCCCATATGCATACGAATGCACATTAGTCACTCTCTCTCTCTCTCTATATATATATATGAGGAGGGATCGGATGACACCCTTTTTTGGTGACATCGGATGACACCGTCCATTTTCAAAGTTCAAACGATCGATCCAAATCATTCAACTTGATGGATAGTTAAAATGTGCTTGCAGATCAAATTTTATATTTTTCTGAATTTTTTTTACTATTTTTTCTATTTTTTCAGATGGGTACAAAAATTCAACGGTATGAATATAGCGATTTTATTAAGTATTAAATACTTAATAAATAGTAAAAAAAATTCAAAAAATATAAAATTTGATCTGCAGGCACATTTTAACATATCCATCAAGTTGAACAGTTTGGATCGACCGTTTGGACTTTGAAAACTTTAAAAATGGACGATGTCATTCGATGTCACCAAAAAAGGGTGTCATCCGATCCTTCCTCTATATATATATAGAGAGAGAGAGAGAGAGAGTGACTAATATACTTTGGGTAGCATATGGACCGAAGTGCTACCGGTTCAAATTTAAAATTAAAAAATCCAAAAAGTCGATCTGAACCGTTAGATGTGATCTCTATATTGAAATGTGCTTGGAGACCAAATTTTATATTTTTTCTGAATTTTTTTATTATTTATTAAACCACTTTAAAAATTACTGATCCAACAGTGGCTTAACGAAACAGTAAAATAAGAAGCCACCGTTGGATCAGTGATTTTCAAAGTGGCTTAATAAATAGTAAAATAAATATAGAAAAATGTAAAATTTGGTCTCCAAGCACATTTCAATATAAAGATCACATCTAATGGTTCATATCGACTTTTTGAATTTTAAAATTTTAAATTTGGACCGGTAGTACTTCGAGCCCATATGCTACCGAAAGCATATTAGTCACTATATATATATATATATATATATATAGAGAGAGAGAGAGAGAGAGAGAGAGTAAGGCTACGCTACTTCATGAATTAATTGGGGTGTTTTAATTCGCGCTCATATCTCTAGTTTCGAAGTCCAAATAGCAGATCCAAACCGTTAGATGTTTAATCTATATTAAAATGTGCTTGGAGACCAAATTTTACATTGTTTTTAATTGTTTTACTATTTATTAAGATGGTTTGAAAATTGCTGTTTTTATTAAAATTCTACATCATTAAAAAATAACGATTTTCAAACCATCTTAATAAATAGTAAAAAAATTTCAAAGAATGTAAAATTTGATCGCAAAGCACATTCTAATATTGATTAAATATCTAACGGTTTAGATCAGCTATTTTGAACTTTGAACTAGAGATGTGAGTGCGAATTAAAACACCCCTATTAATTCACAAAGTAGCATAGCCTTACTCATATATATATATAGAGAGAGAGAGAGATGGGCTATGGTACATTGCAATGTATAGACATTTTTGTACATTGGACTAATAATCACCGAATTCAAAGTTCAAATAACCGATCCAAACCGTTCATCTTGTTCTCCATATTAATATGTGTTTGGAGACCAATTTTTACACTTTTTTATATTTATTGAAAATCATTGTTTTCAGACAAATATGGAGCATAAAAAATAGTGATTTTCAATAAATCTAAAAAAATAGTAAATTTTTTTCAAAAATGTAAAATTGGTCTCCAAATACATATTAATATGAAGAACAAGATTAACGGTATGGACCGGTTATTTGGACTTTGAATCCGGTGATTTATAGTCCAATGTACAAAAGAGGTTATGCATTGCAATGCACCATTGTCCAACTCTCTCTCTCTCTCTCTCTATATATATATATATATATATATATATATATAGAGGTTGGCTACTATGCTTATATAAGCATATCCCCACATATGCTTATAACTCATTCTTGTGTTTCCAATGTCCAAATGATCGATCGGAACCGTTCATCTTGTTCTCCATATTAATATGTGCTTGGAAACTAAATTTTACATTTTTCTGAATTTTTTTACTATTTATTAAGCCACTTTGAAAATTATTAATCCAACGGTGGCTGCTGATTTTACTGTTTTGTGCAGCCACCGTTGGATCAGCGATTTCAAAGTGGCTTAATAAATAGTAAAAAAATTCAGAAAAATGTAAAATTTAGTTTCCAAGCACACATTAATATGGAGAACAAGATGAACGGTTCCGATCGATCATTTGGACATTGGAAACACAAAAATGAGTTATAAGCATATGTGGGGATATGCTTACATAAGCATAGTAGCCAACCTCTATATATATATATATATATATATATATATATATATAGTAAGGCTAGGGTGCTATGGGTTGTATAGAGGGCTACGGTGCTACAGCTCAATATTCGAGTTTTCAAAATTATAACAGTCGATCCGAACCATTCATCTTGTTCTCCATATTAATATGTGTTTAGAGACGAAATTTTACATTTTTTGGAATTTTTTTACTATTTTTTTAGATAGTTAGAAAATCAAATATCTGAATGGTGCATAATTTTTTAGATCAAGTTATTTTCTACCTATCTAAACAAATAGTAAAAAATTTCCAAAAAATGTAAAATTTGGTCTCCAAACACATATTAATAAGGAGATCAAAATGAAGGATTCGGATCGACCGTTAGGATTTTTAAAACTTAAATATTGAGCCGTAGCACCGTAGCCCTCTATGCAACCCATAGCACCCTAGCCTTACTATATATATATGTGTGTGTGTGTGTGTGTGAGGATGGATCAAGTTACAATAATTTTTGAGTTACAACAAGTTACAACAATAATTTTCTACATTTTCAATGTCCAAATCGTCGATCCAAACCGTTCAACATGATCTCCACAATAAAATGTGCATGGAAACCAAATTTTACATTTTTTGAAAAAAAATTACTATTTATTAAGATGGGTACAAAATTCAATGGTCTAGATTTGACTAGTTTTTGTACCCATCTTAATAAATAGTAAAAAAATTCCAAAAAATGTAAAATTTGGTCTCCAAGCATATTTTATTATAGAGATCACATCTAACAGTTTGGATCGACGATTTGGACTTTAAAAATGTAAAAATAGTTTGTTGTAACTTGTTGTAACTCAAAAATTGTTATAACTTGATCCCTCCTCTATATATATATAGAGAGAGAGGTTGGCTACTATGCTTATATAAGCATATTCGTACATATGCTTATAACTCATTTTTGTGTTTTCAATGTCCAAATGGTCGATCTGAACCGTTAGATGTGATCTCTATATTGAAATGTGCTTGGAGACCAAATTTTACATTTTTCTAAATTTTTTTACTATTTATTAAGCTAATTTGAAAATCTCTGATCTAAAGGTGGCTTCTGATTTTACTGTTTTGTTAAGCCACCGTTGGATCAGCGATTTTCAAAGTGGCTTAATAAATAGTAAAAAAATTCAGAAAAATGTAAAATTTGGTATCCAAGAACATTTTAATATGGAGAACAAGATGAAAGGTTTCGATCGACCATTTGGACATTGAAAACACAAAAATGAGTTATAAGCATATGTGGGAATATGCTTATATAAGCATAGTAGCCAACCTCTATATATATATCTCCATTCTTATATTATGCACGTAGTTGTTCTGATCCGCCAACGGCTCAGATTGAAAGATGATTTTTCAAATTGAATATCAACCCTTCAATCACATAAGTTATCCTCTTTTAATTAAATACATCTATTTTATATATAGAAGCCTAAATTTAATTAAAAATATAGTCGCCACACAGACTGCTACATGGTTTGTCACATTATAATTGAATGAATCACAAGCGATATGTTTTCTTATTTCTCTTTATAGCTATTTTTGATTCATGCAATCAAATTATTTCTTTATTTCTCAATTTTCTCCGTTTCATTTCTCCTCTTCCTCTATAGTTTTGAAAACAAAAATGAAAACAATCATATATTTTTGGATTTTGTTTAAAGCTACTGTATCTTTGTGAATATATGAATAGCAATTCTTATGCTGATGGAAACAATCATTCATTTTTTATTTGGAGAGAAAATAAAAAATATCTAAAACTTTCGAGTAAATTATTTCCATCCTATAGTGAACAAGTATTTTATTGAAAATTTCACATCAGTGTCATTCTTAGAATAAGACAACTTCTACAAAAAAAATTGAGAATAAATTAATTGCGTCTTGGTATAAATTCTGGGATATTACAACTAAAAACACAAATTCATACACATATATTCAAGTTTAGCCTGCCTCCCCGAAAGTTTCTCCTAGAACCTAGCTTGCCAGTATATATATGCATATCTAAATCCTGATCACTCTATATAAGTTGGCTCAATGTACCTCCTTTTATTTAGAAATTGTACTTTTTTTACAGATGCCTAGATATGCAAAAGCTTTTATTTTGAGTTATAAAATATTTTTTTAAGAAAAAAGAGAGAGAAATATCAGTGAATTGTTTGCAAAATATTCTTCTCGTCGTAGAAATCCAGCTACAAATATATATTGCAATGTTTTTTTCGTACTAATTACTACGTACATTTTAATTTTTTTATCCCTATATATCGGAATAATGGATTTCAATATTTGGTAAAGCAATATGCAAATTCATATATGTACTTCATTGAAAGGTTGAGATGGATATACACTTTCTGCTGCATGAGAGTATTAATAGGCTTCGTCAAAAGTTTTTGCTTCATTGAAAGGTTCGATTCCATAAAATTGAATGAATCCCTATACTGCTGCATGAGAGTATTAATAGGCTTCGTCAAAAGTTTTTGCTTCATGATGGGCGTGAAGTGTACGCTAAAAAGTTTCAGTACAATAAGATGTACCTTTTAAACCTTAAATGCTTTTGAGTCAAATTGCAAGTGCACAATTATATCAAAGTAGTATTTGAGGTATCGATCCACAGAGAGTATGGAAAATACTTAGTTTTAAACCCTAAATAATTAATTTCAGTAAATAAATGGTAAAGTGCAATAAAGTAAAGTAAAGGGGGGGGTTTGTTTAAGTAATCCTAAAGGTTGGGTTCAATACCCGAGAATAAGGAATAGTAAACAATAGATGTAAATGAAATGAAAGAAAGAAATATTGGTTTGCTTTTCAAGTTTAGAAGATCTAGGGGTCTTTGGTCCACAATCCCTTGCTAATTCTATCTATTCGGTTTGTTTATATTCATGTTTGATTTAAATGAGGTTTCTAACCTAATATGTTAGCCTATTTCAATTAATTATTGATATAAGTATTTTGGTGGGTTGGGTTAATTTTCCTCGAATTTTAGGGCTGTCACCATCCTAAAGGGATATTTAACAATCACGTTCACACAAAATACATATCAATACTTAATCAATCTAGGTGTCCAAATTAGGGGTTTGACTTCAGAAATACCTACCTCACCAAAACCCTAATTCTAATTTCTGGAGATCCGGTTTATATCCTAGTGTTAATAAGATATCCTATACCTTTATGATTTGATTGATACAGGGTGGATTACTTGACCTATGCTGGGGTTTAATGATTAAAGCGGAAAAACAGGACATAGCACGATTTCTAGCTACTTTAATTCATTAAAGCTAACATGGTACTTGAATTTCAAGTATATGAAATCATAAAGAATAATTCACAGAAATTACCATTAAATCAAACAATCATAATAAAAACAGTATAACCGAATAAATATAATTAAACAAGTTCATGCATGATGACCTAAACCCCTAGAGAGAGAACTACTCACTCTTGGAGAGGTCCATTACAAAAATTGGCAAAGTAAGAAGAAATCAAATGAAAGAAAATGATTACACCCTTTGACAAATCAAAGCCCTCTATCTTGCCGAATCTTGCTCCGGAAATCCTTCTTCTCCTCGCTTGAAAGCTTTCCTTCCTCCAAAATTTATCGCTAAGTGTGTGTAAAGAGAGAATGATGGTGTGTTGGTTGATGTGAGATTGAATGATGGATCCCTCCGAAGAGAGATCCCCTCCGAAGAGAGATGTTCCTCCGAAGAGAGATGTCTTTGAATGAGAAAGAACCCCCTCATTTATAGCAATAGACTATGTCCAATCAAGAGGCATAGTCGTGGGGTGAGTGGGGTTAGTGGGTGCTATTTTTGGATTATTTTCCAGGTTGTCTTGTCTAAGTTTAGCTGTCCAAAAAGCATCCCTGGCTC
The DNA here is from genome assembly GCA_964058845.1 of Carex sylvatica. NCBI lineage: Eukaryota > Viridiplantae > Streptophyta > Magnoliopsida > Poales > Cyperaceae > Carex > Carex sylvatica. The sequence goes on from CAXKVR010000292.1 coordinate 118,244, forward strand.
GCTAAAAATAGAAACCGTGTTGAAAACGTGTATTTCTGGCTGTCTGCGGATCCACTGCATCCGTACTGACTCCAAGTTTCCTTTTTTAGATTCTCAGATTGTAGATCTTCTCGTTGGCTTTCCGAAAAGTGGTTATATGCCCAAAACGGAGTTACGAGTCAAAAGTTGTGGCCGTTTTAAGTTCAGACTCTATTTTTGGCTCTGCTACAGTGCGTCCGCACTGGGCTCGGTTTTTTCTGTTCGACCAGAGTGCGGCTGCATCGATATCCGTGCGTTCGCACGGATCTTGATGAATAGCTTATTATACCTTTTTAAAATTGGCGCGCGTCCAGAAATCCATCTAAGTACTCATTACGACCATATTGTAAACCGTGCGTCCGCACTGGGCATTTTTCTTCGTTTTTCTTCATTTTTCTTTGTTTCCTGCAAATTAAAACCAAACAAATGCAGTAACTTGATTCTAGGTGTATTCTATTCTCTTTATATTCAAAATACAAGATATTTGACGTTATTTTATGATGAAAACTAGATCGAATATGTATATAATTTATGCTTATCAAAATCCCCCAAGCTTGAACCTTGCTTGTCCTCAAGCAACATCTAGACTTGAAATACAATTCGATCTCTAATTTAACCTTATATCAAGTATACATTTTTAAATTGTAAAATTTGTATGAGCTTGCCAAAATTTAAAAATCGTAATGTAAATTTTCTACAAATCTAAAGTTCAACCCTTGGTTAATCATGCTTCACACCACAATTCGATTACTCTAACTTTTATTTCCTTAAAGGCTTAGAATTTGTAAACTTCGGTTATCTAAATTTGTTACAAAAAATGCATTCTTATTTGTGAAAATTCTTTTAAAAATTCCCCAAGCTTGGATCAAGCTTAGGTTAGAAAGTCGCGGACTTCGTGTGTTGATATTTGCAAAATTTAATTTTTCTTTTGTTGCTTTTATTTGATGACACTATAAATCTTTATCCTTAGGACAAAACCGGTTAGTTATAGGTAGCTAATCCATACCCAACCGTTTTAATTCAAAAGTGCATTTGCATGCTCATGGTTCAACCCTTCCATGACACGAACTCACATTTTTAGTGTGAACTCGATCACTTTATCGGACAAACTAGCGGAGCAAAGTATCAATGATTCATTGCTATAAGTACGTCATATCGCCGTAACATAAGCAAGCGGAATCTTATTTTCTTAAAAAAAATTAATTTTCAACAATTTTTGCAAAATATCATGAATACACACATCCATATGCATTAAATCATACTCATGAATATCCCGATCTTTCTAAATTCATTTTCTACATATAAGTTGCATTTTCAAAAAAATAAATTTAAATTCCTAAGTTTTCATTTTCGTAAACCTTTATTTCCACTAAGTTTTTCGCCAATTTATGGGGTTATTTCTAATTATTCCAAGGGTATTCCTAAAAACTCATTAAAATTCTCATTAAAATTTCTAATTTTTCGACAATCACTCAAATTTATCAAAAATTTTTGTTTTTGCCAACTTTTAACACAAAAATTAAACATGATTGTATACTTTATGCAAAATTAGACAATTAAGTTCAATCATGCAAGACTCTATTTTTCATAACCTTGTAAAACATCTTGACAAATCCATAATTTAAAGCAATTAAGTTTCAAATCACAAATCCTATTCATGGTCAAGTAAAAATCAAGGTTATAAATCCTAATAATTGAAAAAAAAATTAAACATAAATATGCATGCAAAGATACAATTTCTTCCCATCCCCCAAGCTTAAATTAAGCATTGTCCGCAATGCGTAAAAATAAACAAAAGTAAATAGGGAGAAACATGAACTACTCTATTGGCGAAAGGTGGTAGTGGTGCTGCGCGGTCTCAATGCTTGGATGGAGGATCGGGAGGGTGGCCTCCCCATTGCCCCATTTTGTGTTGATTTTCTCGAGGTTTGTCGGTTTCAGATGTTGCCATATTCTAACCCAAGCGTTCCTAGAGGGGTTCTCCCAAAGCTCATAAAACACTTGAGAAGAAATCAAGGTTAGAATTCAATTCAAGAAAAAAAAGAAAATCTGAAATAAATTCTTAAAGTAAAAGCTAAGTATTTAACCTAATACTCCCCGGCAACGGCGCCAAAAACTTGATGGGCGTGAAGTGTACGCTAAAAAGTTTCAGTACAATAAGATGTACCTTTTAAACCTTAAATGCTTTTGAGTCAAATTGCAAGTGCACAATTATATCAAAGTAGTATTTGAGGTATCGATCCACAGAGAGTATGGAAAATACTTAGTTTTAAACCCTAAATAATTAATTTCAGTAAATAAATGGTAAAGTGCAATAAAGTAAAGTAAAGGGGGGGGTTTGTTTAAGTAATCCTAAAGGTTGGGTTCAATACCCGAGAATAAGGAATAGTAAACAATAGATGTAAATGAAATGAAAGAAAGAAATATTGGTTTGCTTTTCAAGTTTAGAAGATCTAGGGGTCTTTGGTCCACAATCCCTTGCTAATTCTATCTATTCGGTTTGTTTATATTCATGTTTGATTTAAATGAGGTTTCTAACCTAATATGTTAGCCTATTTCAATTAATTATTGATATAAGTATTTTGGTGGGTTGGGTTAATTTTCCTCGAATTTTAGGGCTGTCACCATCCTAAAGGGATATTTAACAATCACGTTCACACAAAATACATATCAATACTTAATCAATCTAGGTGTCCAAATTAGGGGTTTGACTTCAGAAATACCTACCTCACCAAAACCCTAATTCTAATTTCTGGAGATCCGGTTTATATCCTAGTGTTAATAAGATATCCTATACCTTTATGATTTGATTGATACAGGGTGGATTACTTGACCTATGCTGGGGTTTAATGATTAAAGCGGAAAAACAGGACATAGCACGATTTCTAGCTACTTTAATTCATTAAAGCTAACATGGTACTTGAATTTCAAGTATATGAAATCATAAAGAATAATTCACAGAAATTACCATTAAATCAAACAATCATAATAAAAACAGTATAACCGAATAAATATAATTAAACAAGTTCATGCATGATGACCTAAACCCCTAGAGAGAGAACTACTCACTCTTGGAGAGGTCCATTACAAAAATTGGCAAAGTAAGAAGAAATCAAATGAAAGAAAATGATTACACCCTTTGACAAATCAAAGCCCTCTATCTTGCCGAATCTTGCTCCGGAAATCCTTCTTCTCCTCGCTTGAAAGCTTTCCTTCCTCCAAAATTTATCGCTAAGTGTGTGTAAAGAGAGAATGATGGTGTGTTGGTTGATGTGAGATTGAATGATGGATCCCTCCGAAGAGAGATCCCCTCCGAAGAGAGATGTTCCTCCGAAGAGAGATGTCTTTGAATGAGAAAGAACCCCCTCATTTATAGCAATAGACTATGTCCAATCAAGAGGCATAGTCGTGGGGTGAGTGGGGTTAGTGGGTGCTATTTTTGGATTATTTTCCAGGTTGTCTTGTCTAAGTTTAGCTGTCCAAAAAGCATCCCTGGCTCGCTAAAAATAGAAACCGTGTTGAAAACGTGTATTTCTGGCTGTCTGCGGATCCACTGCATCCGTACTGACTCCAAGTTTCCTTTTTTAGATTCTCAGATTGTAGATCTTCTCGTTGGCTTTCCGAAAAGTGGTTATATGCCCAAAACGGAGTTACGAGTCAAAAGTTGTGGCCGTTTTAAGTTCAGACTCTATTTTTGGCTCTGCTACAGTGCGTCCGCACTGGGCTCGGTTTTTTCTGTTCGACCAGAGTGCGGCTGCATCGATATCCGTGCGTTCGCACGGATCTTGATGAATAGCTTATTATACCTTTTTAAAATTGGCGCGCGTCCAGAAATCCATCTAAGTACTCATTACGACCATATTGTAAACCGTGCGTCCGCACTGGGCATTTTTCTTCGTTTTTCTTCATTTTTCTTTGTTTCCTGCAAATTAAAACCAAACAAATGCAGTAACTTGATTCTAGGTGTATTCTATTCTCTTTATATTCAAAATACAAGATATTTGACGTTATTTTATGATGAAAACTAGATCGAATATGTATATAATTTATGCTTATCAAAATCCCCCAAGCTTGAACCTTGCTTGTCCTCAAGCAACATCTAGACTTGAAATACAATTCGATCTCTAATTTAACCTTATATCAAGTATACATTTTTAAATTGTAAAATTTGTATGAGCTTGCCAAAATTTAAAAATCGTAATGTAAATTTTCTACAAATCTAAAGTTCAACCCTTGGTTAATCATGCTTCACACCACAATTCGATTACTCTAACTTTTATTTCCTTAAAGGCTTAGAATTTGTAAACTTCGGTTATCTAAATTTGTTACAAAAAATGCATTCTTATTTGTGAAAATTCTTTTAAAAATTCCCCAAGCTTGGATCAAGCTTAGGTTAGAAAGTCGCGGACTTCGTGTGTTGATATTTGCAAAATTTAATTTTTCTTTTGTTGCTTTTATTTGATGACACTATAAATCTTTATCCTTAGGACAAAACCGGTTAGTTATAGGTAGCTAATCCATACCCAACCGTTTTAATTCAAAAGTGCATTTGCATGCTCATGGTTCAACCCTTCCATGACACGAACTCACATTTTTAGTGTGAACTCGATCACTTTATCGGACAAACTAGCGGAGCAAAGTATCAATGATTCATTGCTATAAGTACGTCATATCGCCGTAACATAAGCAAGCGGAATCTTATTTTCTTAAAAAAAATTAATTTTCAACAATTTTTGCAAAATATCATGAATACACACATCCATATGCATTAAATCATACTCATGAATATCCCGATCTTTCTAAATTCATTTTCTACATATAAGTTGCATTTTCAAAAAAATAAATTTAAATTCCTAAGTTTTCATTTTCGTAAACCTTTATTTCCACTAAGTTTTTCGCCAATTTATGGGGTTATTTCTAATTATTCCAAGGGTATTCCTAAAAACTCATTAAAATTCTCATTAAAATTTCTAATTTTTCGACAATCACTCAAATTTATCAAAAATTTTTGTTTTTGCCAACTTTTAACACAAAAATTAAACATGATTGTATACTTTATGCAAAATTAGACAATTAAGTTCAATCATGCAAGACTCTATTTTTCATAACCTTGTAAAACATCTTGACAAATCCATAATTTAAAGCAATTAAGTTTCAAATCACAAATCCTATTCATGGTCAAGTAAAAATCAAGGTTATAAATCCTAATAATTGAAAAAAAAATTAAACATAAATATGCATGCAAAGATACAATTTCTTCCCATCCCCCAAGCTTAAATTAAGCATTGTCCGCAATGCGTAAAAATAAACAAAAGTAAATAGGGAGAAACATGAACTACTCTATTGGCGAAAGGTGGTAGTGGTGCTGCGCGGTCTCAATGCTTGGATGGAGGATCGGGAGGGTGGCCTCCCCATTGCCCCATTTTGTGTTGATTTTCTCGAGGTTTGTCGGTTTCAGATGTTGCCATATTCTAACCCAAGCGTTCCTAGAGGGGTTCTCCCAAAGCTCATAAAACACTTGAGAAGAAATCAAGGTTAGAATTCAATTCAAGAAAAAAAAGAAAATCTGAAATAAATTCTTAAAGTAAAAGCTAAGTATTTAACCTAATACTCCCCGGCAACGGCGCCAAAAACTTGATGGGCGTGAAGTGTACGCTAAAAAGTTTCAGTACAATAAGATGTACCTTTTAAACCTTAAATGCTTTTGAGTCAAATTGCAAGTGCACAATTATATCAAAGTAGTATTTGAGGTATCGATCCACAGAGAGTATGGAAAATACTTAGTTTTAAACCCTAAATAATTAATTTCAGTAAATAAATGGTAAAGTGCAATAAAGTAAAGTAAAGGGGGGGGTTTGTTTAAGTAATCCTAAAGGTTGGGTTCAATACCCGAGAATAAGGAATAGTAAACAATAGATGTAAATGAAATGAAAGAAAGAAATATTGGTTTGCTTTTCAAGTTTAGAAGATCTAGGGGTCTTTGGTCCACAATCCCTTGCTAATTCTATCTATTCGGTTTGTTTATATTCATGTTTGATTTAAATGAGGTTTCTAACCTAATATGTTAGCCTATTTCAATTAATTATTGATATAAGTATTTTGGTGGGTTGGGTTAATTTTCCTCGAATTTTAGGGCTGTCACCATCCTAAAGGGATATTTAACAATCACGTTCACACAAAATACATATCAATACTTAATCAATCTAGGTGTCCAAATTAGGAGTTTGACTTCAGAAATACCTACCTCACCAAAACCCTAATTCTAATTTCTGGAGATCCGGTTTATATCCTAGTGTTAATAAGATATCCTATACCTTTATGATTTGATTGATACAGGGTGGATTACTTGACCTATGCTGGGGTTTAATGATTAAAGCGGAAAAACAGGACATAGCACGATTTCTAGCTACTTTAATTCATTAAAGCTAACATGGTACTTGAATTTCAAGTATATGAAATCATAAAGAATAATTCACAGAAATTACCATTAAATCAAACAATCATAATAAAAACAGTATAACCGAATAAATATAATTAAACAAGTTCATGCATGATGACCTAAACCCCTAGAGAGAGAACTACTCACTCTTGGAGAGGTCCATTACAAAAATTGGCAAAGTAAGAAGAAATCAAATGAAAGAAAATGATTACACCCTTTGACAAATCAAAGCCCTCTATCTTGCCGAATCTTGCTCCGGAAATCCTTCTTCTCCTCGCTTGAAAGCTTTCCTTCCTCCAAAATTTATCGCTAAGTGTGTGTAAAGAGAGAATGATGGTGTGTTGGTTGATGTGAGATTGAATGATGGATCCCTCCGAAGAGAGATCCCCTCCGAAGAGAGATGTTCCTCCGAAGAGAGATGTCTTTGAATGAGAAAGAACCCCCTCATTTATAGCAATAGACTATGTCCAATCAAGAGGCATAGTCGTGGGGTGAGTGGGGTTAGTGGGTGCTATTTTTGGATTATTTTCCAGGTTGTCTTGTCTAAGTTTAGCTGTCCAAAAAGCATCCCTGGCTCGCTAAAAATAGAAACCGTGTTGAAAACGTGTATTTCTGGCTGTCTGCGGATCCACTGCATCCGTACTGACTCCAAGTTTCCTTTTTTAGATTCTCAGATTGTAGATCTTCTCGTTGGCTTTCCGAAAAGTGGTTATATGCCCAAAACGGAGTTACGAGTCAAAAGTTGTGGCCGTTTTAAGTTCAGACTCTATTTTTGGCTCTGCTACAGTGCGTCCGCACTGGGCTCGGTTTTTTCTGTTCGACCAGAGTGCGGCTGCATCGATATCCGTGCGTTCGCACGGATCTTGATGAATAGCTTATTATACCTTTTTAAAATTGGCGCGCGTCCAGAAATCCATCTAAGTACTCATTACGACCATATTGTAAACCGTGCGTCCGCACTGGGCATTTTTCTTCGTTTTTCTTCATTTTTCTTTGTTTCCTGCAAATTAAAACCAAACAAATGCAGTAACTTGATTCTAGGTGTATTCTATTCTCTTTATATTCAAAATACAAGATATTTGACGTTATTTTATGATGAAAACTAGATCGAATATGTATATAATTTATGCTTATCAAAATCCCCCAAGCTTGAACCTTGCTTGTCCTCAAGCAACATCTAGACTTGAAATACAATTCGATCTCTAATTTAACCTTATATCAAGTATACATTTTTAAATTGTAAAATTTGTATGAGCTTGCCAAAATTTAAAAATCGTAATGTAAATTTTCTACAAATCTAAAGTTCAACCCTTGGTTAATCATGCTTCACACCACAATTCGATTACTCTAACTTTTATTTCCTTAAAGGCTTAGAATTTGTAAACTTCGGTTATCTAAATTTGTTACAAAAAATGCATTCTTATTTGTGAAAATTCTTTTAAAAATTCCCCAAGCTTGGATCAAGCTTAGGTTAGAAAGTCGCGGACTTCGTGTGTTGATATTTGCAAAATTTAATTTTTCTTTTGTTGCTTTTATTTGATGACACTATAAATCTTTATCCTTAGGACAAAACCGGTTAGTTATAGGTAGCTAATCCATACCCAACCGTTTTAATTCAAAAGTGCATTTGCATGCTCATGGTTCAACCCTTCCATGACACGAACTCACATTTTTAGTGTGAACTCGATCACTTTATCGGACAAACTAGCGGAGCAAAGTATCAATGATTCATTGCTATAAGTACGTCATATCGCCGTAACATAAGCAAGCGGAATCTTATTTTCTTAAAAAAAATTAATTTTCAACAATTTTTGCAAAATATCATGAATACACACATCCATATGCATTAAATCATACTCATGAATATCCCGATCTTTCTAAATTCATTTTCTACATATAAGTTGCATTTTCAAAAAAATAAATTTAAATTCCTAAGTTTTCATTTTCGTAAACCTTTATTTCCACTAAGTTTTTCGCCAATTTATGGGGTTATTTCTAATTATTCCAAGGGTATTCCTAAAAACTCATTAAAATTCTCATTAAAATTTCTAATTTTTCGACAATCACTCAAATTTATCAAAAATTTTTGTTTTTGCCAACTTTTAACACAAAAATTAAACATGATTGTATACTTTATGCAAAATTAGACAATTAAGTTCAATCATGCAAGACTCTATTTTTCATAACCTTGTAAAACATCTTGACAAATCCATAATTTAAAGCAATTAAGTTTCAAATCACAAATCCTATTCATGGTCAAGTAAAAATCAAGGTTATAAATCCTAATAATTGAAAAAAAAATTAAACATAAATATGCATGCAAAGATACAATTTCTTCCCATCCCCCAAGCTTAAATTAAGCATTGTCCGCAATGCGTAAAAATAAACAAAAGTAAATAGGGAGAAACATGAACTACTCTATTGGCGAAAGGTGGTAGTGGTGCTGCGCGGTCTCAATGCTTGGATGGAGGATCGGGAGGGTGGCCTCCCCATTGCCCCATTTTGTGTTGATTTTCTCGAGGTTTGTCGGTTTCAGATGTTGCCATATTCTAACCCAAGCGTTCCTAGAGGGGTTCTCCCAAAGCTCATAAAACACTTGAGAAGAAATCAAGGTTAGAATTCAATTCAAGAAAAAAAAGAAAATCTGAAATAAATTCTTAAAGTAAAAGCTAAGTATTTAACCTAATACTCCCCGGCAACGGCGCCAAAAACTTGATGGGCGTGAAGTGTACGCTAAAAAGTTTCAGTACAATAAGATGTACCTTTTAAACCTTAAATGCTTTTGAGTCAAATTGCAAGTGCACAATTATATCAAAGTAGTATTTGAGGTATCGATCCACAGAGAGTATGGAAAATACTTAGTTTTAAACCCTAAATAATTAATTTCAGTAAATAAATGGTAAAGTGCAATAAAGTAAAGTAAAGGGGGGGGTTTGTTTAAGTAATCCTAAAGGTTGGGTTCAATACCCGAGAATAAGGAATAGTAAACAATAGATGTAAATGAAATGAAAGAAAGAAATATTGGTTTGCTTTTCAAGTTTAGAAGATCTAGGGGTCTTTGGTCCACAATCCCTTGCTAATTCTATCTATTCGGTTTGTTTATATTCATGTTTGATTTAAATGAGGTTTCTAACCTAATATGTTAGCCTATTTCAATTAATTATTGATATAAGTATTTTGGTGGGTTGGGTTAATTTTCCTCGAATTTTAGGGCTGTCACCATCCTAAAGGGATATTTAACAATCACGTTCACACAAAATACATATCAATACTTAATCAATCTAGGTGTCCAAATTAGGGGTTTGACTTCAGAAATACCTACCTCACCAAAACCCTAATTCTAATTTCTGGAGATCCGGTTTATATCCTAGTGTTAATAAGATATCCTATACCTTTATGATTTGATTGATACAGGGTGGATTACTTGACCTATGCTGGGGTTTAATGATTAAAGCGGAAAAACAGGACATAGCACGATTTCTAGCTACTTTAATTCATTAAAGCTAACATGGTACTTGAATTTCAAGTATATGAAATCATAAAGAATAATTCACAGAAATTACCATTAAATCAAACAATCATAATAAAAACAGTATAACCGAATAAATATAATTAAACAAGTTCATGCATGATGACCTAAACCCCTAGAGAGAGAACTACTCACTCTTGGAGAGGTCCATTACAAAAATTGGCAAAGTAAGAAGAAATCAAATGAAAGAAAATGATTACACCCTTTGACAAATCAAAGCCCTCTATCTTGCCGAATCTTGCTCCGGAAATCCTTCTTCTCCTCGCTTGAAAGCTTTCCTTCCTCCAAAATTTATCGCTAAGTGTGTGTAAAGAGAGAATGATGGTGTGTTGGTTGATGTGAGATTGAATGATGGATCCCTCCGAAGAGAGATCCCCTCCGAAGAGAGATGTTCCTCCGAAGAGAGATGTCTTTGAATGAGAAAGAACCCCCTCATTTATAGCAATAGACTATGTCCAATCAAGAGGCATAGTCGTGGGGTGAGTGGGGTTAGTGGGTGCTATTTTTGGATTATTTTCCAGGTTGTCTTGTCTAAGTTTAGCTGTCCAAAAAGCATCCCTGGCTCGCTAAAAATAGAAACCGTGTTGAAAACGTGTATTTCTGGCTGTCTGCGGATCCACTGCATCCGTACTGACTCCAAGTTTCCTTTTTTAGATTCTCAGATTGTAGATCTTCTCGTTGGCTTTCCGAAAAGTGGTTATATGCCCAAAACGGAGTTACGAGTCAAAAGTTGTGGCCGTTTTAAGTTCAGACTCTATTTTTGGCTCTGCTACAGTGCGTCCGCACTGGGCTCGGTTTTTTCTGTTCGACCAGAGTGCGGCTGCATCGATATCCGTGCGTTCGCACGGATCTTGATGAATAGCTTATTATACCTTTTTAAAATTGGCGCGCGTCCAGAAATCCATCTAAGTACTCATTACGACCATATTGTAAACCGTGCGTCCGCACTGGGCATTTTTCTTCGTTTTTCTTCATTTTTCTTTGTTTCCTGCAAATTAAAACCAAACAAATGCAGTAACTTGATTCTAGGTGTATTCTATTCTCTTTATATTCAAAATACAAGATATTTGACGTTATTTTATGATGAAAACTAGATCGAATATGTATATAATTTATGCTTATCAAAATCCCCCAAGCTTGAACCTTGCTTGTCCTCAAGCAACATCTAGACTTGAAATACAATT
>CAXKVR010000293.1:0-22038 GCA_964058845.1 Carex sylvatica
TTTCGATTAAGTCCTCACAATCAAATAAGATAAAGAATCGGTCATGACAAAGAACAAGAGAAAATAAGATAAAACCAACTAAATCATAACAAAAGTTTCAAATACAGTCCTAATCAACCCTAGAAAGGTCTTTAGCCGATCATGGCTAAGGCACAAATGAGATTAAAAGAGTTCCAAAAGAAAGCAATTAATAGAACCGGTTGGTGATTCGATGTCTTCTTTTCTTCCTTCTTTCTTTCCTTTTTCTCCTCTATTTTCTTTCTTCTTTTCTGTCTAAAAACTGTCTAATTTTCGTCCTTAACAGTCATCCCCCTTTTATCCCTCCCAGCAAATCCTAAAAAAAATAACTAAAAATAGCAAATTCGGGCTCTGAACCGACTTATTACGGGCCGCAATCAATTCTATTGCGGGCCGCAATGAATGAAGGCAGTTGGTAATTTATCGCGCAGAAACTGTAGAAGTCATTACGGGCCGCAATGAATGTGCAGGAAAAAGGGGCTCTGACTTGTTTTGTTGCAGACCGCAATGAATGTGCAGGAAAAAGGGGCTCTGACTTATTTAATCAAAACTTGGCTTAATTTACATAACTAACCCTAAGTTTCAATAAATATGGTTTCAGCTTATCACTCAGGAGAAATTATATTTGTACAAATTTAGATGAGAAATATTTAATTAAAATACATATTTTTAAAATAAATAAATAAAATTCACAATAAATTCCACAGCACAACCGAGCATACATGCCCTTCTTCTATGGATATCAAGTGGGGTTTTTTTTTCAACTAAAGGAAAAAAAAGGTGAATACCTTTTTACACCAACGAGGCCGATTTGCTTTTTTTATGAAAAGTAATTATTGTCTGGGAATTATTTTGTCAACTTCTTTTGATTCAAAAGTTGTTTTGTATTGTGGCTCAAAAGATTGTACAAATTTGTATTTTTTTGTAGTGATGAAAAATATTTACAAATTTAACACCAAATTGTGTCTCTTGAGATTTAAATTTAAAATTTCTCGAAAGTCATCTAAGTAGCTTCTCACTTGAGCCATCAACCATTCGAAATTATGTTTTTTTTTTTTTTAATATTACAAGCTCGTATACTGTACAATCTCCCTTCTTCAATCTTTTGAACCCAAATTATTTTTTGTTTAAAAATTTAAATTTGGTCTATAAGAATATACAGTTATTAATGATCAAATTCCATTTGCACCAACAACAAAAATATACCTTTTTGTTATGAAAGATATAATTATTTTGTAATGAAGGTAGGGCTAACAAAGAGGGATACTTTTAAAGAAATATTACTGGTCGCTAACAAAGCGGCCATTTTTATTAATATCCTAAAATTTTTTTTTTTAAATGTCCTCGCATTATATTTTTTGTCAAAATTACTCCGACCGTCAGGCTCACGGATGGCCCAATCCCCTAGCAGACCGCTCGTGACAGAGACGCCCCACTAGGGGACTAGACCGCCCCTGGTCCGGATGATCCTCTGTTGTTGTTTTTTTTTTAAAGAGAGATGTTATATTTTTGATTTAAATAATTTTGTGAATAATTTTTTTTCTTGTTTAGAGTGTATATTAAAAAATAAGACATTTGATATATTTATGAAGTGATGTCGTAACTCTTTATAACTTTGATTGATTTGATTTGTCAATTGGATATCACAAGTTTAAAGATAACACTAATTAAGGACTTGACATTAATTCTTAATAATTTATTTTATTCAAATATACACAAGAAAATATAGTTGAATTGCCTCAATGATGTCATTTTTTTTTAGAGAATAATTGAATTATTTGATTATTGTCAACATATATCATTTGCTCGGAGATAGGCAAACAAATACAATAAATAGTAAATTCATTTTAAAATAATTATATGGATAATTCTTGAATAATCTCTTAGGCTTTTGACTAAACAAAATGTCGATCATTGTATGCCTACCGTCAAACGAAAACTTAAACTGAATTTTTGAGACACTAAATGACGTTTTTTTGAAATTATGATGCTTCAGATATTCGGAGGTGACCTTCGGGTGATATTCGGATCCGTCTCGTCCCCTCATTTTCGAAAAGTGGTTATACGCGCAAATCTGACTTTCCTAGCCAAAGTTATCGATGTTTAAAGTTTCTTTGAAAGCTGAACTTTGAAAATTCATAACTAATTGTAGAAAAATCCAAATAAATTGAAATTTGTGTCAATTATGTGTATTTTTGAATGCTCTACATTCTGGTATAATTACTTTTGCAATTTGATCCTTGTATCATTCCAGACTTGCTGATTTACCAGCAGAGTTCAAATGCAACGCATGCGCCGCAAATGCCGCCGCATGGGCTATGTATATATTATACATATGTATATATATGTATATATATGTATATATAAGTATACATATGTATGTGTATGTGTATGTGTATATATAGGAATATGCTAATATGCTATGCGTAGCATAGAGGCCTCCGTGCAACGGTTTAATATTCAATTTTTCAAAATTCTAATGGTCGACCCGAACCGTTTATCTTGTTCTCCATATTAATATGTGTTTGGAGACCAAATTTTACATTTTTTAGAATTTTTTTACTATTTTTTTAGATTTATTGAAAATCGCTGTTTTCAGCAAATTTGGACCATAAAAAAACAACGATTTTCAATAAATCTAAAAAAATAGTAAAAAAATTCCAAAAAATGTAAAATTTGGTCTCCAAACACATATTAAAATGGAGAACAAGATGAATGGTTCGGATTGACCGTTAGGATTTTGAAAAGTCAAATATTGAGCTGTTGTACAGAGGCCCTCTATGCTACGCGTAGCATGCTAGCAGGTTCCTGTATATATATGCATATAGAGTACGACAAACGTGCTTCCACTGGTATATCAACAATATGCTTCTGGCTTCTAAAATCTATCAAATCGGTTTCAAATAAAAAATTCGAACCGTTCAAACCAATGTCCTTAATGAGAGCTTCATTTTCATATAAAAAAAATTTAAGTTTCAAATTTATTTATTATCAAGTCAAGTGGTCAATAAAATGAGCAAATTAGTGCATTAAAATACGCACAAAATCCTTCATGTTTTGACCGCTTGACTTGATAGTAAGTATATTCGAAACTTAATTTTTTTTATATGGATACGAAGCTCTCACTAAGGACATTGGTTTGAACGGTTTAGATTTATCATTTGAAGCCGATTCAATAGATTTTGAAGACTGGAAGCATATTGTTGATATACTAAAGGAAGCGCGTTAGCCGTACTCTATGTATATGTATGTATATGTATATCATTGAGGCAATCTAACTATATTTTCTGGTGTATATTTGAATAAAATAAATTATTAAGAATTAATTTCAAGTCCTTAATTAGTGTTATTTTTAGACTTGTGATATCCAACTGACAAATCAAATCAATCAAAGTTATAAATAGTTACGACATCACTTCATAAATATATCAAATGTCTTATTTTTTGATATACACTCTAAACAAGAAAAAAAATTATTCACAAAATTATTTAAATAAAAAATATTAACATCTCTCTTAAAAAAAAAAAAATAGAGGACCGCCCGTGGGCTTGATGGTCGGAGCAATTTTGACAAAAAATCTAATACGGGAACATTTTTAATTTTTTTTTTTAGAGTATTAATAAAAATGGCCGCTAACAAAGAGCTATCAACTATTTTAAAAATGAATGGTACCAGTAACTACTGCTGTTCTTTTGTATGGTTTTTATTTTAATGGAAATCGATAAACTCACTTTTGCGAAATATATATATATATATATATATAGAGGTTGGCTACTATGCTTATATAAGCATATCCCCACATATGCTTATAACCCATTTTTGTGCTTCCAATGTCCAAATGGTCGATCTGAACCGTTCATATTGTTCTCCATATTAATATGTGCTTGGAAACTAAATTTTACATTTTTCTGAATTTTTTTACTATTTATTAAGCCACTTGAAAATTATTAATCCAACGGTGGCTGCTGATTTTACTGTTTTGTGCAGCTACCGTTGGATCAGCGATTTTCAAAGTGGCTTAATAAATAGTAAAAAAATTCAGAAAAATGTAAAATTTAGTTTCCAAGCACATATTAATATGGAGAACAATATGAACGGTTCCGATCGACCATTTGGACATTGAAAACACAAAAATGGGTTATAAGCATATGTGGGGATATGCTTATATAAGCATAGTAGCCAACCTCTATATATATATATATATATATATATATATATAGAGTAAGTCTACCATACATTGCAATGCATAGGCACCTCTATGCATTGGACTATAAATCACCATATTCAAAGTCCAAATGACCGATCCAAACCGTTCATCTTGTTTTCCATATTAATATGTGCTTGGAGACCAAATTTTACATTTTTTGGAATTTTTTTACTATTTATTAAGCCACATTGAAAATCGCTGATCCAACGGTTACAGTAAAATCAAAAGGCACCGTTGGATCAGTAATTTTCAAAGTGACTTAATAAATAGTAAAAAAATTCCAAAAAATATAAAATTTGGTCTCCAAGCACATATTAATATGGAGAACAAGATGAACGGTTTGGATCGGTCATTTGAACTTTGAATCCGTGATTTATAGTCCAATGCATAGAGGTGCCTATGCATTGCAATGTATAGTAGACTTACTATATATATATATATATATATATATATATATTTTTTAATCAATCTATCAATCTTTCCTAAAAAAAAAAAAAAAACTGTGAATCAATCAACTAAAATAGATTTGCAAGAGCATTGATTTTTAAAACAGATACAAAAAGAGAACTAGCATTTGATCTAGTGATAAAAATACACGATCTCTATATAAGAAATCATGTTCGCAAACAAGAGTATTAAATAGTTGATCTCCCACCTTTGCTCAAAATAAAAATAAAAACTGATACAAAAGGGGTGGTTGCAGTTGCAGTATCAAACTATCAATCCCAGAATTCGTATCCTCTGCATTAACTCAAAAGGAAATCTTTTGAGTTCATGAGTATTGATCATCCGATTTGCTATAAGATTCGTACAAATTAAATCCGCACTAATATTAAAGGCCCCCTATATCATAAGTAGGGACGGATTGGCTCCGTTTAAGATCACACGGTTGAGATTTAATAACTCAAAAGATTCATTTTTGAGTTAATGCAGAGGATATGCATTCATTCATCCTTTGGTGTCACCACTGACTCTGAGGCTGCTGTATCACGGAATCAAATCAAACAGTGAAGCATTCGTCACACGGTGTGCTTACAAACTGTATCGATATCTAAGGGAATCTTTTACTTCACTTACTTTTTTTTACCTTCTTCGTCATGATCTTATCTTAAATTTTGAATTCTAGATCCAATATTTAATGCATCAACTACATAATATGTTAATTATGTCTCTGACTGATGATAATATATATATATATATATATAGAGAGAGATGGACTTGGGTGAGCCAAGAGTTTGTACTCCATGCCGTATTTTTATTTTGAAAGTCCAAACGACCGATCCGAACCGTTAGATGTGATCTCTATATTGAAATGTGCTTGGAGACCAAATTTTACATTTTTTGGAATTTTTTTACTATTTATTAAGCATTTTTTAAAATTGCTGTTTTGCTATGAACAGTAAAAAACAGTAAAATTTTCTGGACCATCGGATCAGCAATTTTATAAAATGCTTAATAAATAGTAAACAAATTCCAAAAAATGTAAAATTTGGTCTCCAAGCACATTTCAATATGGAGAACAAGATGAACGGTTCGGATCGGTTGTTTGAATTTTAAAATGGCTAAAATGAGTCATGGCTCACCAACGCGAAATAAGTCATGGCTCATTTTAGTTCAACTCTCTCTCTATATATATAGATAGATAGACTTGGGTGAGCCATGACTCACAAGCGTTTGTACTCCATGCTGTAGTTTTATTTTGAAAGTCCAAACGACCGATCCAAACCGTTAGATGTGATCTCTATATTGAAATGTGCTTGGAGACCAAATTTTACATTTTTGAAATTTTTTTACTATTTATTAAGCATTTTTTAAAATTGCTATTTTTCTGTGAACAGTAAAAAATAGTAAAATTTTCTGGACCATCGGATCAGCAATTTTCAAAAATGCTTAATAAATAATAAAAAACTTCCAAAAAATGTAAAATTTGGTCTCCAAGCACATTTCAATATGGAAAACAAGATGAATGGTTCGGATTGGTTGTTTGAATTTTCAAAATGGCTAAAATGAGCCATGGCTCACCAACGCGAAATAAGCCATGGCTCATTTTAGCCCAACTCTCTCTCTCTCTCTCTCTCTATATATATATATATGAGGAGGGATCAAGTTACAACATTTTTTGAGTTACAATAAGTTACAACAAGCATTTTCTATATTTTCAAAGTCCAAATCGTCGATCCAAACCGTTAGATGTGATCTCTACAATAAAATGTGCTTGGAGATCAAATTTTACATTTTTTGGAATTTTTTACTATTTATTAAGATGGGTACAAAAACTGGTCAAATTCAGACCATTGAATTTTATACCCATCTTAATAAATAGTAAAACAATTCCAAAAAATGTAAAATTTGGTCTCCAAGCACATTTTATTATGGAGATCACATCTAACTGTTTGGATCGATGATTTGGACTTTAAAAATGTAGAAAATGCTTGTTGTAACTTGTTGTAACTCAAAATATGTTTTAACTTGATCCCTCCTCTCTCTCTCTCTATATATATATATATATATATATATAGAGGTTGGCTACTATGCTTATATAAGCATATCCCCACATATGCTTATAACTCATTTTTGTGTTTCTAATGTCCAAATGGTCGATCGGAACCGTTCATCTTGTTCTCCATATTAATATGTTCTTGGAGACCAAATTTTACATTTTTCTGAATTTTTTTACTATTTATTAAGCCAATTCGAAAATCCCTGATCCAACGGTGGCTTCTGATTTTACTGTTTTGTTAAGCCACCGTTGGATCAGAGATTTTCGAATTGGCTTAATAAATAGTAAAACAATTCAGAAAAATGTAAAATTTGGTCTCCAAGAACATATTAATATGGAGAACAAGATGAACGGTTCCGATCGACCATTTGGACATTGGAAACACAAAAATGGGTTATAAGCATATGTAGGGATATGCTTATATAAGCATAGTAGCCAACCTCTATATATATATATTATGTATGTTTAACTGTTTGCTCGATAGTGTATTTTTTAAAATTATATAAATTAATATGAAGGCCATCATCAATATCAATATATATTGACATTCCCTAATTAATTCATACTGTGCTTTCATTCCAATTAATAATTAGCAAAAACATTTAGACTGTGATTGGATACTTGAACTGTTCCAATTTTGGTTTGGTTTGGGAATCTCATCTCAATTATTAAACTCACATGCATGAATAAATGCATGACGCATGAGATTTTATTTGTTTGTTTAGTAACATGAATAAACAAGTTGTTGGGTCGTATCGTATGTCAAACTAATTCATAACAAGTGCATATAATATTAATTAATTGATGAAATAAGTCAGAGGCCCCACACGTCAGCCTTGTCCCTTTTCCTGCCATCACTGTCTCCATCCGGTGGGCCCACCTCAACAGAGCATAATCTGTATCAAATATGAATGAATCTGAAAATTAAGCTTTTAAAATCCTCATATGGATGGATCATGAAGAAAAACTTTTTAAGTTTGTATTTTAATCTTGTAGGATCCGAATTACAATTACTCCATAAATAATAAATCTGATCTGACTAATTAAGTGACACAACCTCTTATCATTTTTTATCCATAGAGAATATTTTGTTTAAATCTTGTCTTTATTCCAACTTGACGAAAGATGACACTTAAAAACAAAATGCTTATTGTCATGTTACATTCACAGATTTACCTGGTGTCCCATGTTTGCACGGGAGATCTCCAGTTAGACAAAACTTGAGGGAAAGAAGATTCCCAAAGCATCTCGGATGGATCACAGCCGTTTGTCCAGTAAACACGGAGGCCCCGCTGTCGGTCCTCTTTTTACTTGCGAGTTTTTTTTTTAACTAAAAATTAGATAAACTAACTATAATAGTTATTGTTTTCATTTTTGTATAAAGAAAAAAATATAAGAAGACAGAAAGTATAAGATTTGAATTTCTGTATTTTGTATTAATTTGGGAAGAAGGTATTACAGCCTATTAATAGGCGTATTACAATGCTTTGTTGTACTAAAGTTAAACAACAATTGAGCTGTAATGAAAACTAAAATCGCAGAGACTGTTATTCTTTGTTTCCAGAAGAATCATTTTGCAGGCCGATCATCTCCAGTATGTGAGTGAAAAGGAGAAGTCCATTTGGTTGGTTATTATGCCCCCAGCAAGCCTAAGTGACATTAGGCACGGTGAGCTTGGAGATGAGGAATTGAAACCGAGAAGTAGGTAGTGGTTTGGTCATGATGTCAGTCAATTGATCCCTGGAGCATAGAAAGCGAACGCTCAACTCTTTGGATACCACTCACTCTCAAACAAAGTGGTAGTCTATTTCAACAAGCTTAGTGCGAGCATGAAACATAAGGTTTGCGGCAATAAAAGTAGCACCCAAGTTGTCGCACCATAAGGTAGGAGTTGAGGTAAGAAGGATGTGAAGCTCTTGAAGTAGATATTGGATCCAAAGTAACTCGACACAAGTGATGGCTAGGCTGCCGTATTCGGCTTCAGTGGTAGATCGAGATACAGTTGGTTGCTTTTTGGCACTCCAGGAGATGAGATTGTGATCGAGAAATATACAAAAACTGAATGTGAATTGTCGATCATCAAGAGAACCTGCCCAGTCAGCATCACTGTATGCATGAAGGGAAGGAGTAGAAGCGAAATGAAAGGTAGTGCCATGATGAAGTGTGCCACAGATGTATCTCAAGATGTGTTTGACAACGGATCAGTGGTTTGAGGTTGGAGCAGGCATGAACTGAGAAACTTTGTTGACGGCAAAAGAGAGGTCAGGCCGGTTGATTGTAGCGTATTAGAGGGCCCCAACGATGCTTCGATAAAGGTGTGGGTTATCAAATGGGTCACTGTCATTATGGAAGAGAGTGGCAGTAGGGGTTATGGGAGTAGGAGAAGGTTTAGCTAAGTGCATGTTGGCTCGTGTGAGGAGGTCTTGAAGGTATTTGGATTGGTTCAGGTGTAAGCCAAGAGGGTGTTTTTGACCTCGATTCCTAAGAAGTAGCTAAGAGGGCCGAGGTCTTTGAGAGAGAAGGCATTTTGGAGGTGAGAAATGCATTGGTTTATGTGGGAAGGGTTGCTAACTGTGATCAGGATGTCATCGACATAGATCAAGAGCATGGTGGTGTGGTTTGGGGAGTAGAAAATAAAAAGGGATGCCTTAAAGCCAATGGTGAGGAGGACCGAGCTAAGTTTGGTGAACCAAATCTGAGAAGATTGTTTGAGGCCATATTGTGCTTTGGTCAATAGGCATACATGATCAGGGTAGTTGGAGTTTATGAAGCCAGGTGGTTGATTCATGAGCACTTGTTCGGTAAGGTCACTATTGAGAAAAGTATTGTGGACATCAAGCTGGAGGATCGGCCAATAAGAGGAAACCGCGATATAGAGAATGATGCGAATGGTGGTAGGTCTAACAACGGGACTAAAAGTATTAAAATAGTCAATGCCTTCGATTTGATTAAAACCTTTTGCAACCAAGCAGGCTTTGTAACGTTCGATTGAGCTGTCAGCACGGCGTTTGATGCAGTAAACCCATTTACATCTGACGGGTTGTTGGTTTGGTTGTGGAGGAATTAAGGTCCAGGTATTGTTGGCGGCTAAGGCATTTATCTCAAGGGCCATCGCATGACACCACTTGGATTTAGTGTTTGCTTGGGCAAAGGTGGTGGATTCAATTTTAAGGGATGTAGAAAAGGCAACGTGATCGGAGAAGGTGCGGATCCATCGAGTATTGTGTTTTGTTCTAGTGGTCATAGGATATAAGGAGACAGGTGGAGGATCGGGTGGTGTGAGAGGGGTTGTAGCGAACCCAGAGGAATGATTGGGAAGGGAGCTGTCGGTGCTAGCAGGGGTTTGGTTACTGGCTAAAGAAGTTGGAAGTGGAGGTGATTGTGTTGAAGGCTCGGTTGGAGGAGATTGTGTAGGAGGTCTGGTTGGGAGAGGCTTGGTTTGAGGAGGCCCGGTTTGAGAAGGCCCGGGTTGAGGAGGGGATAGGTGAGCTGCGGGCTGAGTGAGAGAGAGAGAGTAGTAGCAGGCTGGGAGTTGGAATTTGGGCTGAGAATGTAAAGTGGAGGTTGGGCTACGGATTGAGAAGGGAATGGTGCGGGTTTACCGATTCTCCATGAGTCACGTGGTTTGTGGCGTCAGAATCCAAAACTCACTCGGAAGAAGAGACAGATGAGCTTTGCGGTTGCGCCACGTATGCTTGGTAGTGAGCCGGTTTGCCATGGTAGGATGGATCGGGGTCATAACGGAAGTAGCAAGCTTTGGCAACATGACCAAATTTAGAACATATTTGGCACTGTGGCTTAGCAGAGGGTTTGGCTGAGGGTCTAGCTGCAGGATATTGGTTTCGATTACTGTTGTTAAATCCAGGATTTAGGGGTTGACCTTGAGAGGAGTATTGAGGCTGTGGTTGTGAATTGTTTGGACCTTGAGAGAAATACTGAGAGGGATTTGGGCTTTGGAAAAATTGAGGTCGGGAGTTATAACCTTGCTGAGGGGAATGATTATTGGGTCTGGTTTGGTTGTTGTTGAACTTGGGTTTAACAAAGTAAGCGTTGGGAGACTCAACAGATGGAAGAGAGTTCGAACCTTGAGTGGAAGACTGACATTGGAATCAGTTTTCATAGTTCAAGAGCATGCCATGGAGTTCGAAAAACGGGAAAGGTTGATGATGACTGGCGGTTGTGACAGAGGTGACGAAGGAGTTGTATTCTGGTCCAAGGCTGTTGAGCAGTGCCGATGTAAGGTTGCCATCACTCATCGGGAAGCTAATAAAAGACATCTCATCAGCGAGGGCTCGCAGTCAGTTGAGGTAGGTGATGCACGAACCAGATCCTTTGGTAGCCGAGCTGATATAACGACGGAGGTCAGTTAATTGAGCATTTGAGGTGGCGGAGTATAAGTGTTTGAGGTGCGACCATAGCTCGGCAGTGGTGAGACAGGCAACAACTTGACCTTGAATGGATTTAGTAAGAAAGACCGAATCCAACCCAAAATCATCTGATCTTGACGGTCCCAGGAGTGGAATGCGGTGTTGTCGATGACTTGGCTGTTAGCTGTCTGAATAGTTCGCCCTGGTGGTGCTTCTTAGAGGAAGCGAGAGAGATTGAAACCATGGATTATAGACTGAACTTGGGATTTCTATGTGAGGTAATTAGTATCATTCAATTTGGTGGCTATGGGGAAATTGAGGGGTATAATGGGATCAGCGAGAGGTGCAGGGAGAAGGGGTGGATTAGGCGGATGAAGTGGTGGATCTGTGGCGCTTGCCATTTAAGCGCTGATACCATAAACGAACTATTGTATTGTATTCATTTTTGTATAAAGAAGAAAATAGAAGAAGACAGAAAGTATAAGATTTAAATTTCTGTATTTTGTATTAATTTGGGAATAAGGTATTACAGCCTATTAATAGACGTATTACAATGCTTTGCTGTACTAAAGTTAAACAACAATTGAGCTGTAATGAAAACTAAAATAGCATAGTTTGTTATTCTTTGTTTCCAGAAGAATCATTTTGCAGGCCGATCATTTCTAGTATATGAGTGAAAAGGAGAAGTCCATTTGGTTGGTTATTATTAGAAGTGGCTAGTAATTAGTTCTTCCTTATTTCATATTAACTAATTTTTTTTAAAATAGTGGTAGGACCACTTATTTCATATTGAAACCATTAAGATGTGCTTCAGTTGAAGGTACGTAGAGGGAAGGGAAGAACGTTCACCTCCGAATCGAGATGTAAATTTACTATTCGGAGGAGAGACTCACCCACAGAGCCCTTCCTTTACTCTCCATTAGTGAGTTTTTACTCCGGTTTTGTGGAGCACAACCTTAGAGCACTTGCTAAAGTATCCAAAATGAAAACGTAAAAAAAGCACTTAAGTAATACAATTGTTCTTACAATCACTTATACAGAAAGAAGAACATCTAGCTGATAACCAACAAAAAGAAACTAAATAAGATAAAACTGTTTAGCACAAGAGATTAAGCATATTAAAGAGAAACTAGGACTAGTCATCACTCCATATCACTCCAATCAATGGAGAGATCATCTTTATTGTCTTGGTCAATTTCAGACATTGGATCGAAGTGACCATCCACCTCAAAAGGCACCTGAGTGGCAGCAGCATCCTCCGATAAGTCCCCTTCTATCTCTGACATTGCAATGAGTAGGGAGACTGCCTCCTCCTCATCTTCCAATAGCTGATCTGGGAGACCCTAGGTAATATGAGAGAGAGCTTTAAGTTAGAATTATCATTGCGGAACTGGCACCAAAATGAGGTTAATGACAATATTATGGTACTCAAAGACTTTGTTGAGGCTGATCTAGTACCATTGAAACACACTTTATTTCTTTCAAATCAAAAAGTCCAAAGAATAGCTCCCTAGTTAATTCAAGTAATAAGCTATCCTTTAAAGGGATTACAACATCAAGAAGCCATAACTCCTCTACTATTTGAAAAGAAAAAGATAATCCATTAAAATCAGCCACCCATTGCCAAATAAGTTTATTATAGAAACAGTGAATAAATAAGTGATCCACACTTTCAAGTTGAGAGCAAAAGACACATGTAGTGTCACCTTGCCAATCTCTACGAGAGAAATTAACTTTTGCAAGTATTTTATCTTGTCTAATAAGTTAAAGAATTTTTTTGATCTTAAAAGATAATTTCAACTTCTAAATAGTGAGGTGTTTTTTTATTAGGAATACTTCCATATTGAAGCCATTTATAAAATGAGCTTACAGAGAAAATATTATTATTGGACCATCTCCAAATTAACCTATTCACTAAAGTATCATCAAGAGTAAAGTGCAAGAAATGTTTTTTGAGTTGCATCATTCAGATAAATAGATACCAGTAAGTTGTCTTTTGAACTCTAAATGCATATATGATCTTGAAAAGGCAGAAGCAACAAAAATAAATATGTTTTGCACAATAGAGAATAAATGTGGATATTGGTGTTGTAATTGATATTCAAAACACTATATATCCAACCAAGAAGTAATAGAGGTCCCATTGCCTGTTTGTTTATTAAGGCCTAAGCCAATAATGTCATGATCCTTCAGAATTGAACCATATTCGCTCAATAGAATATCTTTCCATTTATCATAGATATTATTGTCCAAAAAACGTATCCACCACTTGACTAAAAGAGCTTTGTTCATTAATTTCAAATCCAAAACTCCTAAGCCTCCTTAGTCTTTATCATATTAACCAAAATATGTACATGCAAAAATATATAATCAATTTTGTGTACTTATTGTCGTTTGTATATTGTTTAATTTCGCAACACATCACTTGCATTAAAGATTCATTTTTTTCAATGTAAAAAAAAAAGGAAATGACATTGACTCGATTTTTTCTTTTAAATGTTAAAAATGGTATGTCTTTAAGAGATGCATTTTTAGATTGATGTCTTTATAGGGACGAAATTTTCAAGGGGTACGTTTGGATGTACTGAGAATAGCGAGAATAGTGCTGTTCAGATCCATTCAAACATACACAATTGCTATTCGGAACAGCGAGAATAGCGCTGTTCTCGCTATTCTCGCTATTCCTACAAAAAGTAGGAATAGCAATTGGTGCTCTCTCAAATGTTCAATCCCTTCATCGCTATTCTAAATATTCAATGCAAACAACATTTTCGCTATTTCAAATAGCACCAAATCAACACTATTCTCGCACTCTTCCAAAAATCACTATTCTCATCTACTATTCTCAAATAGTAGCTATTCTAGCTATTCTAAAGTGCATCCAAACGCATCCTTAAAAGGTCTTTAAGGGATGAATTTTTCGAGAATTAAATATGAATTTAACTTTTATTAAAATACACTACTTTCTTTGATTGGGGGTATAAACTCTAGGTTAAGTACTTAAATTTTGCATGGCCTTAATTCATGGCTATCCAAAAAAAAAAAATCTCGTTGGTGCAGAATAATTCAGTGCATAAAAGCATTTATCAATTAAAAGGGGAAGGTGGATTGGAAATTTTTTATTCATAGAAATTATAAAATTTGAATGTATAGAAATAGAAAGAGTACTTCGTTTGTATTAAATATAGGAAGATCGGATTCAATGAGTTTGATTCATATATTTTTTTTGAAAGAAAATTTTATAGATCGAACTCAATGATTCAAATCCATAAAGATGTTGATTTTATGCAACACAAAACAATATGTAACCATTGATTTTCTACGAATACATAGAGTTTTGTGCCGCAGAAAATCAACTCCTTTATGGATTAGAATTATTGAGTGAGATTTATAAATTTTCTAATTGAACTCAATGAGGGTTTTGTGCGATAGAAAATTAACTCTTTTATAGATCAAACTCAATGAGTCCAATCTTACTATATTTAATACAAATGACTCTTTTTATTTCTGTATGTTCGAATTTTATAATTTCTATGAATAATTTTTTTTGAGGCGGATTTAGAGGAAAGAAAAAATCAAGTAAAAAGGAAAGAGGAAAGCGCAATCTTCAATCATGCAAACAACATGAAACCGGATCATATATGGTTTTCATTTTTGGTGCCTTTTATTCTTCACGTGTCATCATATCATCAATTGTACGGTTTGTACCTATATATATTGCAGGTCTCATGCTCTGAAATTCCTTCGACGTCATGAAAATGAACCTTTTAGATTTTTTCATGCTTATTTCGTCTCTATCTTTCAAACAATACATGGGTCTTGTTTCTAGTGTTTGGATTTTTTTTATGAATGGAGATTTCTCTGCTCTCATAGGTAGAAAGCTATTAATTACTCAATTTATTTATTTTGACTCCTTGTTTGGTGCATAAACTCTTGAAAATTATTTTTGAAAATAATAGCTTGAGTTTTTGTGTGGAAACACAACAAGAAAATACTTATTGACAAGTATTATACTATAAAATTAATGTTTTAAGGTGCAAGTATGAATACTTGATATTTTAGAAATAAAAGTTTACAACAATTACATCGCTGATACTTGCAATGGTCATTACATATTCGTTTGTCCTTAGTTTTCTGCATGTGATCTCTATTGTGATCGCTTTTAAGTGACATTTGTGATCCCCTAGATCGGTAATGGTTCCCTTAGTAGTTAATGCCTAAGACATGTATGTGAATTTCTCATAAATACTTTCTAACATAAATATTCACACATTATTATATTAATTATGAATTCCTAACATTTTAGGCCCGGTTCGGCCATTACTGTTCCCGTGAGTGAATTTTTTTTTTCCACGGGAACAATGTTTCGGTCATTCAAATTGGATCTGTTTCCGTTCCCGTTCTAGTTCTCACCTGGCAGTCGAACATGACCTTAGAGAAGAATACTTGACATTTTAGATATGAATACTTGACAAGGTATGAATACTTACTCGACGAGATATGAATACTTGAATGCTGAGGTATTAATACTTGCATGCCGGAGAACTCGAAAGTACTTCGTCATCGATCTCATTTGAAAGAGAAAATTACGTAGAAGACATTCATGATTTTTGATTCACAAAGTCCTCACATATCGTCAAAAATATTGACGAGATTAAATGGAGAAAATAAAACCCACTTCCAAAAACGTATAAAAAATGGGTGTATAATTAGAGAGAAGAAAGTTGATGTCTATTTTTTTTTTAAAATACTTAATATCTTAGATATGAATACTTAATATATTATACAGTAATACTTTTGTATATAAATATCTATACATGCGCGTGACAATTGTATTTTTTTCAAATAACAATATTCATAAGTATCCATAATCAGGGGCGAAACTAGAAATTCATAATAGAGAGTGCTAAAATTAAAATGAAAGATATGTTGTTGGTGAAAATTAAACCCAAGCTCTCTACAACCACAAAGTAAGCTCTAACCACTAGACTACAAGTAAACGTTTGTTATTTTATAAAGGAGGTTAGGCTATATAAAAAGTTCTAAAAAAATAAATTCAATTAAATTTCAATAAACATAATTAAAATTTTAAAATCATAGGATGCCTTAGAAACCGTACGAGTAAATGTAGATCCGCCCTTGTCCATAATATAACAAGATTCGTAGATTATCAATTTTCAATACCTCTCCGAGCGAATAAAAATATGGGTTCTTGAATTATTTCAGTATTAATTGCAAATTACACAAATTATTCCTATATTACTTTACAAATTATTTTCGAATTATACTAATTTTATATCCAAATCATGCATTTTAAACCTCGTTTAATTATATGAAAAGGCCAAAGAGTACAACAGTTAACTGGGAGGCTGTGACTACATTCTTAATGGCCACATAAAACCTGTAGCGCATGAAAGAAAGAGCAAGGCAGTTGGTGCTTTTCCGGAGGCCCCATCCAATGGATGGATTACTGTGCCAGGCTGTGGCCCTCACCGACCACACTTCTATTTTGACAGATCCCCTGTGACGGAAAATGGTCCGATGTTTTATGTGGCGATTTACTGACATGCGTTCAATGAAGTCCCTTTTATTATTTTCAGAGAAGGTTTTTATATTAAACAAGTAAAGTTAATTCAACAACTTAGAAGGCACTCCAATCTATAGTGACAAATAAATTATTCGAATTCGATTCAGTGTGGTCAAAAATTTATTATTCGAAACAATTTGAGATTATACGACATTCAGATCGCTAACACCACAAAAACGAATATTTCACAAATAATTTGCGAATTTTGTCACTATGTCCAATCAAACACGAACAGAATAAGGTGCTTCAAAGTTTTAAGGTGAATTTTGTTTTTTTAAGAGAAAGCAAGATCTAGTTTTCTAAATTTTAACGTTTTCTACATAGAAGTGAAGTTGTCTTTACCACTAAACTAAACTAAATGGTGCTATTGTTTCATGGTTAATTTTGACACTAAAAATAGTCTAATAAATGTGTAAATTATAAAAAATGTAACCTTTCACATATTTTTATTTTCACTAGTTTATAATTCTAACATACATTGAGAATTCTGATCCTTGAAATTATTGCTACTTCATTAATTAATAATTACTAATGTCAACATTTTACTTGGCTGTGATGCCAGCTTCGATACTTCAGAATTAAAATAATTTTATTATTACCATGTTTGCTTGACTTTTGTAATAAAAAAATAGTTGGAACAATCTTGTATAAGGTCATGTTTGGTTATGAAGTAACTTTAATTCAGAGTAAATTGCTTACTTCAAGTTAAAATAAACTAAGTTAATCGTATTTGAGAGAGTAAGTTAAACCACATCTTTAGATAAAGTAATCCTTCTATTTTATTTCTCATTTAACTCCTTATAAATGTAGAGTAAGAGACTTACTCCACCTCTTACTCCATAACCAAACGTGATCTAAATTTTCAAGTAAAATATGTCCACCTATACTCACGTAGACTAACTGATTTAAATTGCCATTTTAACATCAAATGTTGAGTGAATTGACAGATGAATTTTGACTATTTAGATTTTAAGGAAAGAAATATATTGAGAGTGAAACTTATTTGATAATTATGACAATCTATGATGAAATTAATTTGTCAACACCTGTGCTGAACTGGATCGTCTCCATTTTGACAGGAAAGGTAGAGGTTTGGGCTCACATCCCAAATCTATTCTCTGTTCCTCTTGGCTTGGTAGACATTTGGGACAGAAGGGGTCCCCATGTAATCATGTATATGGACAGACTCCTTTCTATTCAATTCAATACGGTATCAGGATTGCAGTGCTGTAAAATTAGTGAAGTCTACAGGGGTATATGTACAAGTATCCGAATTGTTTACAGTCATGAATAATGAATTGGAGTGGAGGAGTATTTCAGAAGCCACACTGCGCTTCTCTGATTTTTATGCATCAATTACATTACAAGCCTAGATGGCTACATAGATAGAGAGAGAGAGAGGAGAGTATCCTGTACTGCTACTGCTACTGCTACTGGCGCTCTCCGCAAGTTCAGTTCTAGCTCAGACTTATAGCTTCCTTCCTTTTTAGATTGAATCTATCTGAGTTCCTACTTCAGTCACACTATCTCAAATCTCTCTGAAGAAGAAGAATCACTCAGTACCAACGAAACTAGAAGGAAAACGGAAGAATCGGTGAGTCTTCTCTCCGATTCAACCATTCTTGATCTTTCCCCCAAACCATGGCATCAACAAGGGACTATTGTTTGCTATAGTACAATGTCTCCTTGATGATCTATACCCAGACCAGATCAGTCAAATTCTTTCCATTAAATCTAACTATCTGTCATTGCTTGTATTATTAGTCTTGTTATCGCTACCTTATGCTCCATTATTTCTGAATTTTTGTTTGCACAGAAAAAAGGAGGTGAGCCTCAGCCTTGGCAATGCTGAGCAAACACAAAATGTCTGATTCTCCTTCATCAGATCTCTCATCTGATGGGTCGACGGTGCGCAAGACCAGGTCCAGCTCCATTTTTACCATCCCTCGTCTCTTTGTCGGGTTCTCTACCAAGGGTTTAATGGATCTCGACCCGACCCGTAGCCCCACTTCTCCTCTTGATATTAAGTCACCGAAGTACTGTGACTATAACACAGCTGGTCTTGGTCTACTCAATTATCTCACTGATGAGGTAAAACCTGTTAACAAACTATTGGGTTCTCCTCTCAAGCTTAATAGTACAAAATCTCTACCCAAGAACTATGGCTTGTTGATTAAGGGTTCACCTAAATACAATTTAGGTAGCCAAGAAATGGTGATCAGACCTAATTTGTTGCACGATGAGTTTGGCAAAATGAGGTCCTGCTCGGCTGATTTGGGAGGATCGGGCTCGGATAAGCCTGATTTGGGACATCTCAAGTCAGGTTTAAATGAAAGCTTGTTGGGTCGGTCATTGCCGATATCCATACATTCTCTCTCAGCTAGAGAGATTGAGCAATCAGAGGATTACACTTGTATCAAATCATATGGTCCAAATGCGAAGACCACACACATTTTTGGAGACTGTATTTTGGAACCGCATGTCATTGAATCACCTGATAATTTTTTAAACAATAAGGGTGAAACTAAAGGGATTGGATTTTCTCAATCGGAATCCAAAAATCCAATTGAGCCACCACTTTGTCCCGATATAGATTTTTTGAGTGCATGTTTTGCTTGCGAGAAGAGATTGGATGGAAAAGACGTCTACATTTACAGGCAAGCTCTGATATTGTTTTTTACATTCTTGCTTAAGATACTTGCTACCAAATACTATTGGGCAATGGAAAATATAAAGTAACGTGCAATGCAAAGCTACATGATTAACTTGCATAATACTAATTATCTTTCTTTAATTGGCTCCTCCTCTGACAACAGAGGTATTAAACAATAACCCTATTAGTCCCTATTATACCCATACCTTACATTTAAGAAATTTCTTTTTGACCCTGTAAAAGTTGGCGAATATGCCAGATAGCCTTGTTAAATTCCATTATTTACTGTTACCCTGACACACCCTTTTCTTTTTTCTTCTGAAAACCATAAAAAAAGAATCCTATAACTCCCTCCTTTCCTCTGTTTGACATATAAATGCTTGAAAAATGAAAGTAATTTGCGAACTGCAGCCTAAGGCAGTTGGGTGGACAATTTTGGGGGTGCACAAGAAAACTTTACTTTTCTCTAATTAGGTGCCTGATTAAAGTACGTGCAATAGAATAGTCGTGTACTTAATCCAATAGCTATTTCTATTGCCGACTAATAGATTCCACCTAGAATATAACAATGTATTATTTAGTCACAGTTCTAAACTAGTACTGTCTGTTGGTATTTTATAATGATAATGCTTTTTAGTCCCTAACCTTTAAATATAACTGCTCCGAAGGAATTGTTTCTGTACAGTTTTTAAATTTTAGTTTGCTTTGTTCTATGATTAAGTTGAAAGTTGGGTTCAAATCAAGAAAAAGACGCCGATATATTCTTGTGTCCATGTGCACTTTCATTTTTGGGGGAGGGGAGAGTAGGACAACTCATCCATTCTTTAAGAACAAAGAGGATAATGGAGATACTACTCATCCTTTGTAGGCTTATGCAAGGAAGATTTTTTCACATTTTGTAGGCTTTTCTATGCAAGTTTCCTAATTTCACTATGATTGCTTTTTTCACTTTCCTTTTCTTTTCTTTTTACATAGAGGGGAGAAGGCATTTTGTAGTGCGAGTTGCCGCGATGAAGAGATTTCAAGAGAAGAGGACAGTGAAAAGCATCATTCGGACTCGCCTTCGTCCTTCGACAGTACAGAGGATGACATATTCATGGCCGGTATGGTTGTGGCCACATAAGATCCAATAATGAGTTAATAAGGCCTTAAAGCTAGAAATAATTTGACCATCCGTTAGGAAAAAAGAGCTGTTTATGTTTATGCTTATTAGCAGCCATGGATGGTCAATGTTGCTGGAATTTGAACTATATTATAGTTTTGATGTGGCCTTCTGTAGGAGGAGTTGGACTTTAGATAAACATTTAGACAAATGTTTATTTCTGTAATTTTGATCGGTATCGGTTTAGAGTAATTGCGCATGCGCCCCTATTTTTCTTAATTGTTTCCGTTGTCATTGTTGATCAAATTTTCATGTTCAAAACAAGTCTTACAGTAGCCTTGAAAGTTGTACCGCCCCTGAGACAACAAAATCTCACAGCATGGCTACAAAGATGAGAGAAAAACCTGTACCAGTACCGGCCCGAGACAGTAACATAAGTAATTACAATTTCGTACTTAATATCAGTAGCTTTCAGACCGTCCGTTTTGGGTTTCAGAACTGATGTCTACAAAAAAGTTATCCTCGCATTAATTGAAGTGTTCAGATATCGTCCTTCGAATAAAATACTTTTTGAGGAGATGCAGACTCATACAGTCATACAACAACCACAAAACTTGTAGTCCCAAACAAATTGAGATCAAGAAATATAAGAATATGGCACCATAAAGAACACGACCCAACATGACAGTTTAGTTTAGAAGGTGAAGGCCGCAAGTGGATGTAATTTGTATGGAAACAAGAGAAAGAAAGTCCATTGGAAAATCTTTGTTCTCCCGAGTTTTGGCCCAAATAGCGGTTGTATCCAGCCCGGAGAATTGAGATAAGCCTCATGTGGATTGTGGGCTGGGCGCATACACGACCCGTTACCTTCGTCCGGATAGAGTTACTCACCATTTCTCGTGCTGATCTGGCGCTCTTTCAGTGGCAAGTGGCAACCATTCTCATGCTGACGTGGCATACCTTTTTGAGGCTTTCGGTTTCGTATATTTGTCAGTTATATAACGGGGAGTTGGGGACTGACCGACGAATCCATATCCTCTGAGGTAACATAATATTTCTGTTTGAATTATGGCTGTCTGATCGGAATCCGTACCAATTTGGTGCGAGGTAGAACGTACGGAACCGTTTTAATAATCGTGCAGATTCTGATTGGATGGACCAGATCTAAACAGAAATATTATGTTACTTTAGGACTCAGGTGATAGACTGATACGAATTACTGGCCGACTGGGTCTGGGATACGAATACGATGACACATTTGTTGGATCAGGTTTGAT
The DNA here is from genome assembly GCA_964058845.1 of Carex sylvatica. NCBI lineage: Eukaryota > Viridiplantae > Streptophyta > Magnoliopsida > Poales > Cyperaceae > Carex > Carex sylvatica. Next base: position 21,713 of record CAXKVR010000293.1, read on the forward strand.
TTGCATAAGTCGAAATAAATACATCCACAATCTTCTCTAGTTAGGCAAAAAAATAATATAATTTTGAGAATAGTTAACGTTATTTGTTTGAGGCAAAAAGAAAAAAAAAAAAAAAAAACTGAAAAAGTAGTTTCACTTTGTAGGTCGTCGGGTTATTGGTTCCTCTTGCGGCTATTTAGCCCGATTAAAGGGTAATTTAGTAAATTCAGCCTGCACAAGTTCTTGCCCTGAACCCTCGCCCTTGTTTCTTTGTTTCTCGTGGTCCTCTCCAGTGGCCAGGCTAACAACCGTGTCCAATTCAAAACATCCAAATTTCGGAGACGGGT
>CAXKVR010000294.1:0-30000 GCA_964058845.1 Carex sylvatica
TGTTGGTTTTAATTCACCTAGACCCAGCCTTTCATAAACAGTTTTTGGCATTAAACATACGCTAGCCCCTAAGTCACACAAACATCTATTAAATTCGGTCTCCCCAATTTTGCAAGGTATAGTGAAAATACCTGGATCCTTGAGTTTAGGAGGTAATTTGGTTAAGAACAACGCACTACATTGTGCATTTAGGGAGATTGTTTCGACCTCTTCAAGTTTCTTTTTGTTGGAAATCATTTCTTTCAGAAACTTGGCATATGTAGGCATGTTTGCAATTGCCTCAGTGAATGGTATAGTTATGTTTAATTTCTTGAGGTGTTCAATGAATTTGGCATATTTTTGGTCTAGTTGGGTTTTGGCTAACCTTTGAGGAAAGGGTATGAACCTGTGAGGAGGTACATATTTTTCAGATTTAGATACCTTCGTAGGAATAGCTTTACCCTTGTCTTGTGGTTTCTCAGATTGGTCTTCTATTTGTTCGGAAATTGGAATTGTTGCAATTGGCTCCGTTTCAGTTGTTGGTGATGGTGTATCATCAGTTGGCATAGCTGGTCCATCATACTTCGTCCCACTCCTGAGTGTAATGGCGTGTGCTTGCTCCCTAGGGTTGTTTTCAGGTTTTCCCGGTAGCTGTCCTTGTGGGCGAGAGGATGAAGCAGCTTGCTGCGCCACTTGGGTCTCAAGCAACTTTGTTTTAGTTGACAGAAGGTCAACCCTATCATTCAAATTTCTCAAGGAATCAGAAAATTCTGTTTGGTTAGTAAGAAATTTATTTTGTGATTCTACCAAACCTTCTATCATTTTTTCCATCTTGGTCATTTGTGATGGGACTTGGTTCTGTCTATTCTGGTTCTGATATTGGTTGTTCTGATATTGGTTATTTGGACCTTGATATGGACGATTTTGGTAAATTTGGCCATTCCCTTGGTTCTGGTTGAAAGTGTTCTGATATGGTCTATTGTAATTGTGCTGATTGTAATTGGGATATTGTGGCAGATTTCTTTTATCCCCTTCATTGTACAATAAAGCATTCACTTGTTCAACCTGATTTTCCCCTATGGTATAAAATTGGCAAGTCGTGGTTATGTGGTCATTATTACCGCAGATATCACAAGGGGGAGTTTGGACAGCTTTTACCTGTTGCAGTTGTTTGATTGTCACCTGAAGAGAGTCTATCTTGGCTTGCATGGCGGTCATATCATCCACCTTAAGCACGCCAGATGGGGTGTTGGTGTTCCTTGCATCTCTCGCAGATGTCCATTCTCGCTGGCTAATTGCCATGTCCTCTATCAACTCCATTGCTTCTATCGAGTCTCTATTCGCGATGTTTCCTCCAGCAGCTGCGTTTAGTTGTGCTTTTGTGGCATATGTGCAACCTGCATAAAAGAACTGGAATAGAAGCCATACATCGATTCCGTGATTTGGACATAGGCGCAGTAATTCTTGCCATCGGTCATACGCCTCACTTAGGGATTCGTTTTCTCCTTGTTTGAAAGTTGTGATCTTCTGTCTAAAGTGTTGCGTCTTGGATGGTGGGAAATACTTGCCCAAGAATAACCCTTGCACATCCTGCCATGTTCGCGCCATGGCTGGATTCAACAATCGAAGCCATGTCCTTGCATCATCTGTAAGAGAAAGGTGAAAACAGTTCAGTTTTAAAGCATCTAATTCCTCACCTTTACCTGCAAATGTTGCACAATGCTTTTCAAATGTGGCAAGATGTTGGTGCGGATCTTCATTCAACCTCCCCCCAAACCTGTTCTGTCCTAATAGATGTATCAAGGTAGGCTTCAAATTAGGGTTTGTTCCTCCATGAGCGATATAACCAAATTGCTGACCCGGCTGCATTCGATTTACGAAATCCCGAATGGGGCAGCGGTCGTTTGGATTATGTGGATGAACTTGCTGCCCTTGGGGGGGAGGATTCGGTGGATGAACTTGATTATTTGCGTCATAGAGCGGATTATTGTTGAGGATTGGCTGATTGTTAGGTGGTGGGTTTTGTGGATGAACTAGATTGTTGCGAGGTGGATCGATTGGGTTGTGGCGTGGATTGTTGATAGGTACATCGAGATTAGTAAGGTCAGGGTCTTCTTCGTCCAAGCGCGGCATTCCAAGTTGTCCGTCGAAAGCCATCTGTGGAGATGGGGGAGGACAAGATTTCGCTTTGTCTTTGAGCTTCAAAGTTTGGCTTCTTGTCTGTGGTGCCAGCGCTTCAAAATCTGAGAAAGGGAGAAGAAGATTGAGTAAAAAGAGATAACAGGTAAAAAAAAGAAAGTAAGGAAAATTGGCTTACACGGCCAGACTCACGGCCTACTGGCCGTAAAAAAAAAACAAATTTTTTTTTTTCTGTTTGAAAGCAGGTAAATAAGGAAACAAATAATTAAAAGTACTTTCCTAAAATAAAAACTAGTATCTAGCCTAGTTTCCCGGCAACGGCGCCAAAAAGCTTGATCGCGTAATTTGGTATAGATAGTCTCTATAGTTTATACACGTTATCTTTTAAAATTTATAAACCACAATATACAATCAATAGGCAGTTGCAAGCGCACAACCTATCGTTTGCAGTATTTAGGTATCGATCCAAAGAGAAGTAGGAAATACTAATTTTTACTAAAGTAAACTACTTTTAAAATTGAACAATAAAAGTAAAAAGGGGGGTTTGATGTAATTTCGTTTTTTAAGAAAATCTAAGATTCGTAACAAAAGCAAGTGAACTTCAGATGTAATTCAATATTGGGGAAGTCTAGGGGCTATTGGTTTCACTATTCCTTAGTTAATTCTGTAGTTATTTGGTTTCTGAATTCATGTTGCATAGATTGGGTTTCTGACCTACGATGTAAGTTAGCCTATTTTGACTAGATGTTGATACAATTGTTTTGGTTCTATGAGCTAACGTTCCTCTAATTTAGGGCTGTCACAACCTAATTGGGATATTTAACAATTACATAAAACCTATCAATTAACCAGCAATTAATCTACTCTAGGTGCCCAAGTTAGGTTTTAGGGTTTCTCAATTAAGTACATCACCTTATCCTAACCCTTTATTTCTGTGATTCTAGATTTGAGAAGAGAATGGTATGTTCAATTCTAAACCCTAAGTTAAATTCTAGCACATAGTAAGGTATTCTCAATTCTTGATCCTAGCAAATTTAAGTCATAAGACCTAAAAGGGACGTTTCCAATCAAATACACAGATTATGCAATTACTAGAACTAATTAAAATAACAGAAATAAACAATCTCAACAACAATCATAATCAAGAGGAATAACCAAATAAACTACTTCATTAAACTAAGTTCAAGTACAACCTCAGCCCCTAGAGAGGAATCTACTCTCTCATGGCTGAGTTAACAAGCATGATTGAAATAAAACCTAAGTAAACAGATTCAGAAAAATGAAAGAAAAGAGTAAACCCTAGTCTTCAGAATTTCTGCCTTCTTGTTGCTTAGCCCTTCTTCTCCTTTAATGGATTGCTATCTGGATGTGTATGTGGAGAGAGATGAGATATGAGATCTATCTTTGGGTGTCTTTATATAGCCTCAATATACATCAGATTAGACATCGGATCTATATTTGGCATCCATTAACTTGGCAATCAGTTATAACTCCCCAGGTGTTTTTCATGATTATCCTACGCTCCTGGTGACTCAGGGGATCTATTTTTGGCGTCCACTAACTTGCCAGTTATACATCTTCCAAAAATAACTTTCCAGCCCATTTTACACGGCCAGGAACATGGCCTGCTGGTGATTTTCCTCTGATTGGGCTGTTTTCTTCACGGCTGGAAATACGGCCTGGCTGGCCGTGGGCTTGGCCGTGATTTTCCTCTGTTTGGGCTCTTTGTGCTTGTTTTTCTGTAATTAAAACAACTTGAAAGCAGTAACATATTTCTTGGGTATACTTGTACTATAATTAAGCTAAAAACAAGGAATTTGGTGCAATTTATGAAGTAGAACTCTATCCAATAATAGATATAAATTTGGCTTATCAGCAGCGTGTCTCGTCAACCAGTCCATACCCAATAACACGTCGTAACCGGTAATCTCCATCACCAACAAGTCCGCCTCGAACTCCCTCCCATCTATCTTAATATTTCAGTTTCGGCATAAGGTGATTTCTTGATCAGTTGAACCAAACGGGGTTTGAACATTTAAAACTTGATTACACGTCTCAATTGGCCAACCCCCTTTTTCTACCAATTCCCTCGACACAATAGAATGGCTGCACCCCGTATCAATCAAACAATACGCATCATGATCAGATATAGAGAGTATACCTGTCATGACGTCAGTCTGGCCATCTCCCAGCGCAGTTGCAGCGTTGCGCGAAGTTCCAGCGATGTTAAGCGCATGCGCCGCCGCCCTGCCGTCGTTCCTGCCGGCGCTGCCAGTGCCGCTAACCCTGCCGACGCTACAGGCGCTGCTAGCCCTGCTAGCGCTAGCCCCGCTAGCTTGAGATGCGCCATGTTCGCGCCACGTCGGCGCGCCGCGCCCACCGCTAGCAGACCCTCCCGCGCTACTGGCGCCTCGCATCCTCATAAGCGCATTCGGGCACTCCCTCGCCCAATGTCCCGCGCTACCACATACGAAACAAGTGCTAGTCTTGCGCCTACACTCAACCTCATCGTGCGCTTGATTGCACGATCGGCACCATTGCGAAGGAATCACCGGTCTAAAACCCGGCATAGAGATCTGTCTAAACGGGGGTCTCGTCGCCATATTCGGCCGAGGGGGTCTAGCAAATGATGGTCCTCCCCTCGACCTCGACATTTGCCCACTCTGAGCATCCTTCTGTTTTACATTTCTCTCAGTCAATTGCTCTTTCCTCCGCTTACCATGCATCTCTACCTGCTCCGCATGATCCATCATAGATTGCAACTCCGTAGCAGTCGGAGTATCAACAATAATCGATATATTTCCATCTAAACCATCCAAATAGTGCCTGTGATACCTTGCCGCGTCATTCTGAATATCTGATGCATAACGCGACAACGCCAGAAACTCACTATTGTAATCCCCCACCGGACGCCCATCTTGCCTCAATTCCAGAAATTTCCTCCGCAGCGCTTCACGTTGAATATTGCTCAGAAACCTCCGGTTGAACTGCTGTTCAAACCATTCCCACGGAATTCTCGCTTCTTCCCCGACATAACTACGTCGGGCCCCGTCCCACCAGAACCTTGCGTCACCCTCCAATTGCTGCTCAGTTAACTCTACTTTGTCATCCTCAGGTGCGCGGCATAAATTCAGCTTTGCATTTATCTGCGCTAGCCATTCCTCGGCTGCCGCATACCCGCCGGTTCCATCATAGCGCGGCGGATTCAAGCGCAAAAACGAATCATACAGCCTTCTAAACTCTTCGGGTGCACCACCGCGAGCCACCGGTGCTGCATCCCGCATCTCTGCTTGGCGACCTCTCTCGTAGGCCAAAATCAGCCGGTCATCTATGTCCCGGTCTGTACATGGCGCTCCTCCAGCGCCACCAGCTCCCCCAGCACCAGCTGGACCAGCCCCAGCCTGATCCGCAGCTGGCTCGATAATCAACTCCGGAGTTGGTTCCGAATTCCTCCGAGGTCTGCCTCTACCTCGGCGTGGTGTTTCCATTTTCTGAATAAACAAAGTTAGTTTATAACATTCGATATTCCTTACTGATCATACGAAATTCGTATAGTCGCGACGACCCCATTAATACGTATACCACTCTCGTATCCAAACAAGTCTGGTTCAGGTTCTAAACCATGCTCTGATACCACCCGAGGAAAGACCTGTCACACCCCGCGGCCCCACGAGGCGCGACAGGTGCCTACTGCCGTAGACATACGGTTGCCCGTATGCCTACAAGGCAATTACGATATAATAGAAAGTAAAACACAACCAAACAAAACAAACAAATAACTAAGAAAAACAGTTCACAAATCCCAACTGGTCAGGTAATATCATACAAAACCCGTATCTCGATGGATACGCATCACAAAAATTTGTTACATCAAATAAGATTTCAAAAAGCATGAAATTTATTTAGTTTTGATATTTTCAAACCACTAAAAATAATAAAATTATTTATAAGAATTTACGATTAAAATAATTTACAAAAATATAACACATACACATTCTGACTTTCATTTTTTTTAAAAGTGTACACACACAAAAATATAACACGCACAAATACAACTCTACACTATCTGGATCGGTTGCTACCTTCAGAACCGATCCAGATAGTGTAGAGTTGTATTTATTCCTTATAAATTTTTTAAAAATAAATTACTTCTACAAAATTATTTTATAAATTATTTTAATAAATTATTTTAATAAGAAATGTTAAACAAAATTACTCCCTAAAAATTATTTCTAGAAAAAATATTTTTTTTTATAAATTATCTTGTTAACTGTAAGCTACAAAATTTTGGTACATCAAATAAGATTTCAAAAAGCATGAAATTTATTTAGTTTTGATATTTTCAAACCACTAAAAATAATAAAATTATTTATAAGAATTTACGATTAAAATAATTTACAAAAATATAACACATACACATTCTGACTTTCATTTTTTTTAAAAGTGTACACACACAAAAATATAACACACACAAATACAACTCTACACTATCTGGATTGGTTCCTACCTTCAGAACCGATCCAGATAGTGTAGAGTTGTATTTATTCCTTATAAATTTTTTAAAAATAAATTACTTCTACAAAATTATTTTATAAATTATTTTAATAAATTATTTTAATAAGAAATGTTAAACAAAATTACTCCCAAAAAATTATTTCTAAAAAAAATGCTTTTTTTTATAAATTATCTTGTTAACTGTAAGCTATAAAAATTTGTTACATCAAATAAGATTTCAAAAAGCATGAAATTTATTTAGTTTTGGTATTTTCAAACCACTAAAAATAATAAAATTATTTATAGGAATTTACGATTAAAATAATTTACAAAAATATAACACATACACATTCTGACTTTCATTTTTTTAAAAAGTATACACACACAAAAATATAACACGCACAAATACAACTCTACACTATCTGGATCGATTCTGATGGTAGGAACAGATCCAGATAGTGTAGAGTTGTATTTATTCCTTATAAATTTTTTTAAAATAAATTACTTCTACAAAATTATTTTATAAATTATTTTAATAAATTATTTTAATAAGAAATGTTAAACAAAATTACTCCCTAAAAATTATTTCTAAAAAAAATGTTTTTTTTTATAAATTATCTTGTTAACTGTAAGCTACAAAAATTTGTTACATCAAATAAGATTTCAAAAAGCATGAAATTTATTTAGTTTTGATATTTTCAAACCACTAAAAATAATAAAATTATTTATAAGAATTTACGATTAAAATAATTTACAAAAATATAACACATACACATTCTGACTTTCATTTTTTTTAAAAGTGTACACACACAAAAATATAACACGCACAAATACAACTCTACACTATCTGGATCGGTTCCTACCTTCAGAACCGATCCAGATAGTGTAGAGTTGTATTTATTCCTTATAAATTTTTTAAAAATAAATTACTTCTACAAAATTATTTTATAAATTATTTTAATAAATTATTTTAATAAGAAATGTTAAACAAAATTACTCCCAAAAAATGCTTTTTTTTATAAATTATCTTGTTAACTGTAAGCTATAAAAATTTGTTACATCAAATAAGATTTCAAAAAGCATGAAATTTATTTAGTTTTGATATTTTCAAACCACTAAAAATAATAAAATTATTTATAAGAATTTACGATTAAAATAATTTACAAAAATATAACACATACACATTCTGACTTTCATTTTTTTAAAAAGTATACACACACAAAAATATAATACACACAAATACAACTCTACACTATCTGGATCGGTTCCTACCTTCAGAACCGATCCAGATAGTGTATTTCTTAAAAATTCCTTATAAATTTTTTAAAAATAAATTACTTCTACAAAATTATTTTATAAATTATTTTAATAAATTATTTTAATAAGAAATGTTAAACAAAATTACTTCCTAAAAATTATTTCTAAAAAAATCCTTTTTTTTTATAAATTATCTTGTTAAATGTAAGCTACAAAAATTTGTAACATCAAATAAGTTTTTAAAAAGCAATATATTTATTTAGTTTTGATGTTTTCAAACCAATAAAAATAATGATATGATTTATAAGAATTTATGATTAAAATAATTTACAAAAATTCATAAACATACACATTCTGACTTTAATATTTTAAAAAAATGATGCAAATACACTATCTGGATCGGTTCTTAAGAAAGAACCGATCTTGATAGTTATATTTCATATTTATAATTATTTTAATAAATTAGTTTTATAAGAAATCTTATGAAGAAACTTATAAATTATTTTAAATTGTAACATCAAATAAGTTTTAAAAAGTAAGATGCTTATTTTAATAAGAAATCTTTAAAAAATAATTTATATATCAAAATATGATAACTTATACATATAATATCATAACATATAAATTATTTATAAATTATATAAGTTATTTGTAAATTATTTATAAAATTATTTTAAAAAATAACCTTCTAAATATCTGATAACTTATACATATAATATCATACACATAAACATCATGTTTTAAATTTTTTAAAATATCATGCACATAACATATACATATAATATAACAGAAATAAAATGTATATCTGGATCGGTTTCTAGCTTAAGAACCGATCCTGATATTTATTATCATTTTTAAATTTAATAAAGTATCAAGATCGGTTCTTAAGTTAGAAATCGATCCTGATGTGTATCTGGATCGGTTCCTAACGTAAGAACCGATCTTGATACGCATCAGGATCGGTTATGAAGTTAGAACTGATATTGATAAGGTTAGGGCGCCGGTTCACTACTTAGCCAAAAATTAGAAATTTTCAAAACCGTGGCCTCTCTCTTCGTCTTCTCCTCAAACACATAGCCTAGCTCTTCCTCTTCTCCTCAAACACATAGCCTAGCTCCACTGTGCGTCTCTCTTCCTCTCCTTCTCAAAACCCTAGTCCGTCGGCTCGTTCTCTTTCCCTCTCCTCCTCTGTGACGTCTTCTCCTCCGTTCAAGGTTTCTCTTCCACCCCACCGTCGGCTCGTTGGCTCCGCCTCCCTCTCCTTCTCAAACTAGGGTAAGTCCCCTCTCCCTCTCCCTTTAACAAAATCAATTTATTAGGAATTGTTTAGAAATTTTTGTAAATTCGGATTATAAATTGTTGTTAATTCGGATTATAAATTGTTGCTAATTCGGTTTATTAGAAATTATTGCTAATTTGGTTTATTAGAAATTTGGATTATAAACTCACAATGTCTTGTTGCTAATTAGAAATTATTGCTTATTACAAATTATTTAAAAAAATTAGTACCAAGGCTTATTACAAATTGTTAGCAATCCTCTTATTTGCTTATTTGAAATTATTTATTAGAAATTGCTTATTTGAAATTGTTAAACCTTATTTTTTAACCCTAGTTACTCAAGTATACTTGGTACTAAGGCATTGTGAGAATTTTATATGGTATTGCTCAAGTATTGATAATTTTATTTGGCATAGAGTTAACCCTAGTTGCTAATTCAGAATATTGTTAACCCTAGTTGCTTAATTGAGTTATAATCGAAATATTGTTAAACCTTTTTACTCAAATATGCCTATTTAATTGTTCCAAATTATATTGCTAATTTTATATGGTATCACTCAAGTATTGATAATTTTATTTGGCATTGAGTTAACCCTAGTTGCTAATTCTTGCTTCAGATATCGAAGGTGATGGTGAGATAGTCTCGGCTAAGAAACGAGGAAGAGGGCCTAACAAAATTAAGGAGAAGTTTAACGAGAAAGGCAAAAAGCTGAAACTTGACAAATTTTACAGGCCGGTTGTTACTCGAGATACAACGAGTTTTGCAACGGAATTTGGGATATTGGTAATAAGGAATGTTTCTCTAAGGTTCCAACGATGGAAAGATGTTCCAGATGAGAAAAAGCAAAAAATATGGGAAATACTTAAGGTAAACAAATTTTGGTGCTAATTTCACAGGATTTCATTTGATATTAACTAACTCTAAATTTTTTATTTCTATTTGTTTGTAAGGTGGACTGGGGCATAGTCGACAACGAAGAGGTGCAGAAATATTATTATCAGAAAATGACTACTTATCACCGGAAGTGGCGAACCGAAATGACTAAAGTGTGGCGCAAGGGTGAGACGCCCGATTTTGGTAAGCTCCAGATTAAAGAACAAGACTGGGAAGAATTTTGCAAGTACCGAGAGACGGAGAAATTTGATGTATGATAGTTACTATGGACCACCTACCTTATCTATAATTAATTAAGAATTCCAATTTTTTTATATAGGATGCCAGCCAGACTGGAAAGGTGAATCAGGCCCACAACGAGTATCCGCATTTCTTAGGATCCAGAGGTTATAATGGTGAGGGTTTTCAAAGTAGACTCAGAGATGCTATGCAGACGATTGCAAACGAGAAAGCATCTAGTGATCCGACTTCCCAAGGGTCAACTAGTACTGCATTGACACCAGAGGAGCTTATTGATTTGTCGGTTGAGCATAGGCACGTCACATGGAAACTAGCAAGACAGAAGCTCTCAGACGAGACTAAGGAACGCTTTTATCCAGAAACATACTTACCGGTCATCAACAGAATTGTGAGTATTTAGATATTGTCATTCATTGAAACTTCAACTTTAATTTATTTTGTTATAACATTTATGTTATCATTTCAGGAAGAACAAGAAGCGGCTTTTAAACAAGGCCAGTTGGCCATCGTACGATACGATGATGTTCTGGGAAAATCTCTGTCAAATCGGGAACATCCCGGGAGGGTGAGAGGAGTGGGCGGTCTGCTTCCAATTACAACAACATTCGGTAAGAGCTCGATAAGGAGGAGACCCACTACTACTTACTCGAGATCCGTAGAAGAATTTGATGCGAGAGTGGATCAAAGAGTGGAGGAGAGAGTAAGAGGAATGGAGCAGAGATTGCGGCAAGAAATGAAAGAAGAAATGAAAGCTGAGCTTGCAATAATGCTTCAGCAGACCATGGGCCAAAAAGAAAAGACCTATAGCCCAACAGTCGTTCAGAGCAGCTGTCAGTTAGTCAAACGATATGCAAATCTTTCTGAGTTTACTGAGGTAATGTAAATTCAGATTTGAATCAGTAGGCCTATGCTTTAATTTCATACATATTTATATTTTATTCGAGTAAATACATGTATTTGTACAGGAGGTAGAACTAAGCTGCAGACTCTAGGCGAATATAGGTGGGAATACTCTTGTAGTGGCCTTAGGGACAATTCATGTTTCAGTTGTACAAGGTGGAACAATTCACGGTTTGCCTATGCCGCCCGACCATGCAAGAGTAACGGTGGATGCTATTCGTGATGCAGACTTCATAGAACTCCCCTTACCTGTACCAAATGGCGAGCAGTTAACCCTTGCATCGGTCCTCGGTAGTTTCACTGCATGGTCGATGTCCATGATATTGACAGGTTCAGATGAGGTATATTATTATTAAGTTTTCTGCCTTCTTAATTTGTATCTATATGATAGAGTTATAGTTGATTTTGGATTTTATTTCAATTTATTATGAAATTTTGCAGGAATCACGCGAAGAGGTGCAAGTTCCTGGAGATCGGAAAATAACGAGTCACATCAAGGCGTTTGATCATATCAATTTTGAAAAGCTGGGACGAACATTCAAGCAGCTGCGTGATCAATTTTCAGAGCTAGATGGCAGTCCATTCAAAATTGATCCGCCACTTGATCTTTTCTGTTCAGCAGAGTCCATATACGTTTATGCAGATGATTATGCGGCCTTGCTTACACCACGGGAGTGGCTCACTGGACCAGTCATTCAGATATGGATGCTGTGAGTTTAATATTCGTAATAATTGCATAATTCAGTACTTTTAATTCAAATTTCACAAACTTGAGAACACATGTATGCCTTCTTTTTTTTAGGTATTGGCACAAATTCATCAAGGAGGAATTTCCCGATGAGCAAATTGGTTTCATGGACCCCCAGCGAACAAATGCCATCTTGCTGCATGATGACCGGGGAGGTGTTCTTTAATACATGAGGAAAGCACTCCAAGAGAATCGGGACAAGAGATTGATCTTCATACCTTACCATCAGATGTTAGTGTTATATATATATTATAATTTTATTATATTTCTTTCAATTCATATAAATTATAGAATATGACATGCTACAAACCTAACATGCAGAAATCATTGGATATTGACCGTGCTTATACCAAGAGAACGTTCCTTGTACGTGTACGATTCCGATAAGAAGAGCAAAAAAATGCTAATGATCACTGCTGCGGTCGAGGAGTAAGTGACTTTCTTAATTTTACGTTTGTTTAGAATTCTAATGATTTTATTATTATATTATCATTTTAAATATCTCTCGTAAGTACTGATTGTTCAATTTGTTCATATTTCAACAGTGCCTTCACCAGGGAAATGGGTACTTCTTTAACGGTTCATAACGATTGCAAGGTAATAGTTTCTATTGAGATATGATTATAAGGACCTAGATGTAAAAATTTGTGAATATCTAAACATATAAATCATTGGTATGCTCATTAACTTACATTTTATTTTTTACAAACTTGTTACATAGTGCCCACAACAACCAGCCGGCTGAGAATGTGCATATTATGTCATGTTGCTCATGCAAGACATAATAAGCGAACACCTCGATTCTTTTCTGAACTTAAGGGTATATATGCATTTATATATTTTTCAAAAGTAATGATAAATTGTTGCTTCAAATATAATAAAATACAAAATTGATTGTGCATGCTCTTCTATCTTTTTAAAAATGCAGGATATTCCCGCTAAACATAATGTACAACGCTTGGGAGATTTTCGGAAAATGTGGGTTAAAATTTTTTTACATGAGATTAGGCCGAGAATAACTACAATATTGTAGGATGTGTGTAATTTTAATTTGCATGAACATGAATTTTTTATAATAATTTAGGATGTATATGATATTTAATTTAGGATGTGTATGTGATAGCTAATTTAGGATGTGTATGTGTATGAAACATAATTTTAGGATGTGTGACATTTCATTTTTAGATTTGTGATAATTTAGCAAGAATTTTGGCCAACAAAATATGGAAGCTAGTCATTTAATATATATATTTTTTTTGATTCAATTTAACTATCTGGATCGGTTCTTAGCTTAAGAACCGATCCTGATAGTCAATAATATGAATTTAAAAAATTCAAAAATAATTAAAAATAACTATTAGGATCAGTTCTATTTAAAACCGATCTAGATAACTGACTATCTGGATCGGTTTTAAATGGAACCGATCCAGATAGTTATTTTCTGAATTTAAAAATTAAAATTTTTTTAATATTAATCTGGATCGGTTGTATAATAGTGAACCGATATTATTCAACCGATCCAGATTAATATTAAAAAGTTTTTAATTTTTAAATTCAGAAAATAACTATCTGGATCGGTTCCATTTAAAACCGATCCAGATAGGTGATTATCTAGATCGGTTATTTAACCGATCCAGATAGGTGATTATCTAGATCAGTTATTTAACCGATCCAGATTATTGTAGTATCTGTATCGCCTTCATCAGGATCGGTTGTATTCCGGTACTAATAGGCGTATATAACCGATCCTGATTCCAAATTTTCCACTAGTGATCATATCCTAACTAGCTCTATTACTAAGCAATGTTCAACTAAGCCACAATTTTTTCTCCAAGTACTCGACGGTTTATAAGCCACAATTTCATAGCACTAGACTTTAAAAGGTCAAAAGTGACAAAAATACATTTTTCGGATTATAAAATTTATGATGTTTGAGTTTACAATTATTTTGGTATTCATCTGGTTTGGTGCCAAAAGTCCAAAACATTGTATGAACAGCTTGGTGGAGATGTCGAGACATAGCTTTACTTGGCTCTTAGTGCAATGCTTGATATCGGAGAGCTATACCAGATTTGGCACAAACCAAGTATGCAAAAAACGAAGAGGGCAAGGCAGCACCATAATTGTACCATTTTCTATGTCGTATCTACAAAGATATTCCTTGTTTTTCAGGAAGTAAATGCAATTCCCTTTGAATCCAGGAAAGTTGCTTGCACATACAGATAACCCACTATAATATTGCAAAAACAAAATTTGGTCACCGATATCGGTGATCTTTACCCAACAAGGTTTCTGTTTTCTATCACCAACATAAAGACAATATATATCAAAGTAGAACTGCTCACCCTTATAATACTGGAACAATCTTAGCATTTTTCCTCCTGAGTCGACCATAATTGTGTAACCTTTTAGATGAGGGTTTGTGCCCTTTGGTGGTGCCACTTGATAAGCCAAATTTTTGGTGGAAATATCAATAACATTTGTAGTGCCAGTTTCTCTGTCGTTGCTGAAGTATTGTCCCCTATAAAATGCATTAGGACTGTTGCCGACCCCTTCAATATAAACCCAATCATTAGCTTTAGGTCGCCAAAAAGCCATTATATTGGGTGGGGGTAGAGACCAGTCCGCATATCCTGATATAACAACAATATTGCTGCCTTCAATTGTATCTGGACCAATATATTCTAGGCATCCACCACCTAGCACATTAACAGAAGGGACATGGATCTGATCATGAGTAAGAGGATTAAGGAGATACACATTGCCATTTCTCATGCAAGAGGCAAGTAGGTAGTGGCATGAGGGGCTGCTTACCTTGAAACGATGGGATGTTGGATAGGTGATAGTATGAACTTTACCAGATAAGAGGCAGTAGAAGCGTATAGTGGTGGTTTCTTCCGAGTATTTACGAATCTCTACAAGCCAGGGGAGTTGTGGAGGAGGATCATTGACTCGGGCTGATAACTGCCAGCTCTTGCATACAACACGAAAGCGTATGAAATCAGAGATATCAGATAGCTTTTTGGAGAAGAGATGGAGAATGTCTTCTGGAAGTTCAGACCAGTTTCTCTCATGGCTTAGGACGCCATCGGCACTGCTTCGTTCTTTCATGGTAGAGCTTTTAGTCTTTCGCTTGGGCATCTGATATTTGGAGGAAAACAAGTGTAGTTAATACTGAAGTTAAGAAGGCCTAAGTTTGTTATTCGGTACTTAATTAAGCATGATAATTCCATTAAAAAGAAAACACAATTGTTTTAATATGCCTTCCTTTTCTAAATATAAGATAGAAAATTTTCTAGTCATTTAAACTTAATCGATTATATATGCTAATCACTCACAAAATGCAGTGAATCCCCAATTTATAGACCTAAACATTGCATATCATACTGAAAAGCTTGAACCGGTGCTATATAAGGCACAATTGCAATACTGACCTTAACCTAAATTAAACCAAAAAAAGAATTATTAAAGTTCAATACAAACAAAATAGTTCATACATGTGAAAATTCAACCAAAAAGGCATCCAACAAAATAAAATCAGAAAAGATAAAGGTTCTGGGCAACTAAAGAAGGAAGAAACATACCACATTTGAGAAAGAGACTAATACCACAATTATAACCTAATTATTTCCCTATTCAACCAAATTGAAAACCTAAACGGAAAAGAAGGTTCTTATGAACTAAAGAACGACAATTAAACACATTTATAATACTAAGAACAACAGTTCATGCATTATTCAAACAACATGGATTTAAACTCAGCACAACACAAATTCAGAACATCACTTGACACAAATAAGGCCACAATTAAGTACAGCACATCAGAATACTAATAATTTGGATCAAAGAAGCAAAGGCCATAACTCAAGAAGAAATAAAAATATCACCAAAACTATAAACTTTTTGGTAATATTACCATAATTAAATTTGATACATCACCAGCCAAAACAGTACAATAGGAAACACAATTTTTCTTTTTAAAAAAAAGGCCATTACAAAGTATCAAGATGTAACCAAGAACCAGAAAACACTGTTCTTACATAAAAAAGTTAAACAAAAAGCTAATTTATAAACCCTAAAATCATTGTTAGTAATTTCAATAAATAATAACAAAAATAAATTCTAACCTTGGTGTTTAAAGAGGATAGTGGAGGTAGTGGAGGACTAGCGGAGGAGGAGGACGACTCCAGGGCAGCAATATCCTGGACGAGGTGGCGCTGCAGGAGTATATTTGAGCGGCGGAGATTTTCTCAACCAGCGGTGACTGGGAGATGTGCTTGGCGCTCTAGTAGCCGTCTGGGTGTTATAGGTTTTTGAGGGAGAGTGGGTGTGAGGAATAGAGGTGAAATTAGTGGTTTGATTTGTGAAACTTGAGTCTACAAGGATGGAATCACAAAGAGTAAAACAATGTTTGAGAAAATTACTTAAACGATCCACCTCTTATCTGAGCAGAGAGAGCTGCGGAGACGATGCTCGTGACAGAGGCTGCCGATGCCCAGTGGATGACAAATGAAGTTATATAAAGAACAATTTATGATTAGTCAATGGTACTACATATTTTTCTCTAAATTTATAGAAATAAATTTCTCTCTATGTCAGGATATGAAAAATGAAGTTGTATAAATTAACTACTTGAAGAAATTACTGAGTGTATAGTCGTCAAAAAATTGATATTGGAATTTAATTCAATCAAAACTTTATTATTAGATAAATCCCCATCCAAAACTTAAAATTCTCTTAGATATATTATTGATTTTTTTATTATTATTGGAGAATATGTCCAAAAAAAAAAAAAATAGTATGTTTCCAACATATTTTGAATTAAGCACACTAACATTTGTTAAATAACACATTGAACTTTTTTAAAATTTACTATATTTCTTGCATATATAGAATATCTCAACCTAAATTCCACGAAAAAACAATTATTGAAGTTCAACATAAACAAAATAGTTCAATACATGCAAAAATTTAACAAAAAATGGCATCCAACAAAGCAAATCAGAAAAGATAATGGTTCTCAACAACTAAAGAAGTACAACAAAGTTAGAAACAGACCAATAACATAATTATAACCTAATTCTACCCCTATTCAATCAAATAAAAATCCAAAAAGATAAGTAGGTTAATAGGAACTAAGGAACAACACTAAACGCATTTAAAACACTAAAGAACAATATTTAACACATTTAAAACATAAAGTTCATGCATTATTCAAGCTAGGCACAGTTCATCACAGCACAAATTCAGAACATGATGTAACACTAATAAGACCACAAATAGGTTTAACGCATCACAAAATTATAAATTAGTTTCACAACAGCAATTAAGCAAAGATCAAAACAAAAGAGCTTTTTCGTAAATATTATCAAAATTAAATTTCGTTCTGCACTAGCCATAAAGTAACAAGATGTAACCAAAAGCCACAAAAATATTGTTATACATGGGGGTCTAAATAAAAACACTTTCCAATAAAAAATTTAAATACAAAGGTACACCATAAACCCTAAAAAAAATGTTCGTAATTTTAATAAGGAGCCTGATAATTGTACCTCAAACAAAATCTCCGAGCACGTTCCCCCAAGTAGTTTAATAAAAAACTTTTAATGTTATCTAACTTTCATTTCCAGCGCTAATATCCAAACATTTAAACTTCTTTTTATAACATTTTACAATACTACTCGCAAGCATTTAAACTTCTATCTGCAAGCATTGAACTCCTAACTATTTTTGTTTTCAAGCCAAAAACGAAAAGATTCATTTCACCCACTTTTTTTATTTTTTCTCTGATCATTCTCATCCATTTTTTCGACGATCCGTGATGAATTTTGCGAATCTAAAAATATGAACTTTTTTTACCCGATTTTTTCTTTCAAATGAGATCCATGAAGAATAACTTTTGAGTTATATTAGTGCCGTAATTTTTTTCACTACTTTAAATCTCTGTGACTTTCAATTTTTTTTTATTTTGCTTCAAAATAAATTAAATCTCTGTTTAAAAGCATATAAATCTCATGTACAAGCATATAAACCTCATTAATAACACTTTAAATCTCTAGAATAAAACATATAAACCTCATGTAGAAAGAATTTAAACCTCAACAATAACACTTCAAATCATATAAATCTCAACAATAACACTGCATTTACAAAGCTCATTTACAAAGCATATAAACCTCATGTACAAAGCCTTGAAAATTTTAATAGTTGTAGACTGAGATTTAAAAATTTAAAAATTTAAAGTGCTCATGAGTTTTACTTTAAAAAAAAAACAAATGACTTTAAAATTACTCAAAAGTATTTTTTCATGGATTTTATTTGAAGGATAAAATTGAATAGAAAATGTTCGTATTTTTAGATTCATAAAATTCATCACGGATCGTCGAAAAAATAAATTATAATGATTAGAGAAAAAATAAAAAAGAGTGGGTAAAAAGAATATTTTCTTTTTTTGACTTGAATACAAAAGTAGTTAAGAGTTAAAACTATCTAGAAATGCTTTTAGATAGACGTTTATATGCTTGCGAGTAATATTTTAAAATGTTATAAATATAGCTTTAAATGTTTGGATATTAACGCTGGAAATGAAACTTAGACAATATTAAAAGATTTTTCTATGAAACTACTTGGGAGACGCGCTCGAGTATGGCTTGGGGTACTAGAACATTTCTTTTTTAATAAATATTAACAAAAATAAATTCTGACCTTGGGGCTGAGAGAGGATGTGGAGGTAGTGGAAGTGCAGCCGTGGTCTTGATAAGGCAGCGCTGCAACAACGAATAACAATGTCAAGAATGTGATTAAAAATGTTTATGCAACCAGACCAGCACATTAGACTCAATTAATTTAGCCTAAATTAACCCTCAATCAAATTACATAGCTACGAAACAACCCACCTTCAATTATATAAGGGACGGATAAAGATGCAACGATCTGTTTATGACTAATAAATCAGAACATAATCCAAGGAATGAATTTCTTATTACCATCTCAGCCTTATACATGGATTGACAAGCACCATTAGCAAAAAAAATTGGAAAATAATTGCATTCTCTCATTTGGTACTCTGAGGTTTTACAAGATGTACTTATTCTTTTTTTCAGATGAGTATAAAATTTGGGAATATGAAATTAAATTTATTGTAATAAGACCAGTAATCCTGATCTCTTACTTCAACCAGGATGAAAAGCACTGTCACCACCACCACCACCACCACCTCTCCGCTAAGTAATGAAAAAGCACTAGGTGCAACCTTGACTCTGGAGTAATCCTCAAGCTGCTGCCTCCCAGCAAAGATCAGGCGTTGCTGCTCTAAATTTTAGGGGCAAAATAAACCTTGATTTTTATTGAGGAAAAGTTATCCTCCAATATATAAAACTAGCAGCAGTTATATGTCATAATTAACTTCAATTTTTTTGCTTTACCATGAAATTAGGCACGGAAGGTATTTATTCTATATTTAACATATCTATCTCAAAATAGGACTTTTATTTTTACATTGCGTATTTGGGGCACGGAACATATTAATACAAAGCTAATTGTTTCAAAATTAGTGCTATAAAAATGTAATCGGTTTAATTTTATTCACGGATCAATTTATAATTAGAAACAAATAAATTGGATCTAAATAAAGCAACAGAAGAAAAAAAAAAAAAAACGCAACCAAGATATTTCTTTATTTAATCATTTAGGCCAGATTAAATTTATACTTCAATATATAATACTTTTGTTAGAATTTCACATATCATTTGGTGTATGCGAATATTTTAAACAAGTTGGTCACTTTATTTCTTTTTTTTAGAGATAATTATTTTTAATAAAAAATTGGGATCATGTCCCTATTTGTGTACTGATAACAAAGTCTTACAAATTAGGTTTTGATATAAAACTTATTACCCCACTTACACATGCGGATCATATCACTATAGCAGAACAGTTTTTCTGCGACCGGTATTAGCGGCCGGCGATACACCGGTTGCAGATAGTTGATTTTTCTCAAAAAAAAAAAACGAAAATTAGCGGCGACCATATTTGCGACCGGTGTCTTCGCCGGTCGCTGAAAGTTTTTTTTTTTTTTTTTTTTTAGCGTCGAATTAATTTTTCTGCGAAATTTTTTGTCCCAAAACTCAGATTCGCACGCCAGAGCCTCAAAACCCAGATTCGCGTCTCTGCCCTTTCTTCCTGTCGCTCCAAAACCCTAACTCGAGCCACCCTAATCCTTTCCCTCCTCTCGCCGGCAGCCAGCAATCAAAACTCTAGCCGATTTTCTCCTGCTTCCAGACCTTCGCCCTCCCGTAAGTATCTCTCTCTCTCTTCCTCTCTTGCTTATGGTCAGAATGACAGTGGGTGATTGGAATGACAATATTATTTGTGCTTTGAGATCGATGTGTGTTAAGTTAAATTTTCCATTTTTGAACCGTCCCATTCAATTCTTCTTCCTCAACACTTGCATATTTACTTAATTAGGCCGCTGAAAATTGAACAAGGAGGTGGAAGTGGGTACCAATGTATGACAGTATACTTACCAATGTAATAATTTATTTAGTATTTATTTTATATATATTTTAATAAATAGAAAGGAAATAATTATAATCAGACCAACATATATATGTGCAGATTATAAAATTTGGTTCTTTTTTTCACACGTTTTGAACAATTTTGCTCCACACATACAGGCATGATATATACATACGAGGTGGCTTATAGTGTGATTTTCCTCCATAAATTGCTTACAATCAATGGCTTTTATTAATTAATTCTTTGCATAATAGCGAGCCATATGTGAGATTTTAGACTAATTTGGTATTACCAATGAAGCATAGAATAACTAGTAAATGCGCATAATGCGCAGGATGCATGCATGCATTTTGAGGTTCGTTGGAGGAGAATGTTTGAGCCAACAATTTGCTACTCATTCAATTATAATTAGTTGATTTGTTGGGATAAGTATGTTCAAGGATAATTCTGTCCATAATTGAGTTCTGCTAGCTCTAGACCTTGGTTTAAATTAGTCTTGATTCTGTCATGTATCTGATGAGCAAATTTTTTTTCTTCTTTTTTTTTTTTGTGAAATTTCTTCATGAAATATTTTTTTTCTCAAAAAAAAGCAATCAAGGATGCAAAAGAGAGACATTTGAGTTTTGAGTAAAGCTAAATTCATGCTTATCATTCCTTTCAAGAATTGAGAGTTATTAGGAAAAAAAATGGTTCTTGTGTCCATGATCAATATATGTTGTATTTTTGTTACTAACAATTGGGAAAAAAATGAAGAATTGTCATAGATGTGAATTAATCGTATTCATATTCTTCTATCTTCTTATATAAACAATGGTATAGCAATGTATTTTTCTTTTCATATATAATATTTTTTAGTATAATCCTTCAATATTTTAGATGTCTAGTTTCTAAATTTTATCATATAGCATATTTTTATCATATAGTCAAGTATATAGCAGATTTTTATCATATTTTTAGATGTCATTTAAGAAATAATTTTGATTTTAGATGTCTAGTTTCTGAATTTTAAAATTATTTCAAAGTATTTATTCGATGAAGATTAATTTTGGGGCAGCCAGATTTTTAGGTGAAATCAGGTCATATATCAGATTTTTAGGTCAAATTTTTAGATGAAATCAAGTCATATTTTTAGGAGATATAGCCAGATTTTGGGGCAAATTATTTTGGATCATATTTTCATAGTATATCCAAATTTTGTAACATAGACCCAAATTATTTCAAAGTATTACAATGTAGTGAAACAATTGCTTAAATTATAGTAGTGCCTTTTGCTTAGTCTTTTTGTTTGTTGCTATCTCGTAGGAAAAGAAGGTGGAGGTGGAAGAAGAAGGATCGCCGCGTCCTTCCTTTCTCGATCTCGATGACTAGATGGAGGTATTGATTTGCGTCTCTCCTCCTTGACTATTTTATGTTTTAGCTATGAGTATTAATTATAATTTATATAATTTATCTATTGTTATAAGATTGACTTAGGTAAGTTGAACATTGTTAACATGTGCATATGTTACGTATGTTACATAGTTGTTATGAAATAGTAGATAATTGTTATGCATATATTACATAGTTGCATTCTAATCAATCAAATGTTGAATTAACAGGTGCAGAAGGAAAAAGGCTGAAAAAGAGGTACGGAAGAAGCAAGGAGGGATTGTAGTCAGGCAAGTTCTCTCTCTTTCTCTTAATGAAATGGTGGGTTATTTGTAGTTAATTGTGTAGTACAATTTGTAGTTATTAATATAGTATTGTTATATGATTCAACTAAACCGGAATATTTAGTATGCCTTTTAGGTCTATACCCGTTCAAAAATTAATCCAATATGAATTAATTTTGAATAGTCCCCGTTTTGAGAATGCTTTGCCTTTTAGGGTCTAGGGTCTAGGGTCTAGGGTCTAGGGTCTAGGGTCTAGGGTCTAGGGTCTAGGGTCTAGGGTCTAGGGTCTAGGGTCTAGGGTCTAGGGTCTAGGGTCTAGGGTCTAGGGTCTAGGGTCTAGGGTCTAGGGTCTAGGGTCTAGGGTCTAGGGTCTAGGGTCTAGGGTCTAGGGTCTAGGGTCTAGGGTCTAGGGTCTAGGGTCTAGGGTCTAGGGTCTAGGGTCTAGGGTCTAGGGTCTAGGGTCTAGGGTCTAGGGTCTAGGGTCTAGGGTCTAGGGTCTAGGGTCTAGGGTCTAGGGTCTAGGGTCTAGGGTCTAGGGTCTAGGGTCTAGGGTCTAGGGTCTAGGGTCTAGGGTCTAGGGTCTAGGGTCTAGGGTCTAGGGTCTAGGGTCTAGGGTCTAGGGTCTAGGGTCTAGGGTCTAGGGTCTAGGGTCTAGGGTCTAGGGTCTAGGGTCTAGGGTCTAGGGTCTAGGGTCTAGGGTCTAGGGTCTAGGGTCTAGGGTCTAGGGTCTAGGGTCTAGGGTCTAGGGTCTAGGGTCTAGGGTCTAGGGTCTAGGGTCTAGGGTCTAGGGTCTAGGGTCTAGGGTCTAGGGTCTAGGGTCTAGGGTCTAGGGTCTAGGGTCTAGGGTCTAGGGTCTAGGGTCTAGGGTCTAGGGTCTAGGGTCTAGGGTCTAGGGTCTAGGGTCTAGGGTCTAGGGTCTAGGGTCTAGGGTCTAGGGTCTAGGGTCTAGGGTCTAGGGTCTAGGGTCTAGGGTCTAGGGTCTAGGGTCTAGGGTCTAGGGTCTAGGGTCTAGGGTCTAGGGTCTAGGGTCTAGGGTCTAGGGTCTAGGGTCTAGGGTCTAGGGTCTAGGGTCTAGGGTTTAGGGTTTAGGGTTTAGGGTTTAGGGTTTAGGGTTTAGGGTTTAGGGTTTAGGGTTTAGGGTTTAGGGTTTAGGGTTTAGGGTTTAGGGTTTAGGGTTTAGGGTTTAGGGTTTAGGGTTTAGGGTTTAGGGTTTAGGGTTTAGGGTTTAGGGTTTAGGGTTTAGGGTTTAGGGTTTAGGGTTTAGGGTTTAGGGTTTAGGGTTTAGGGTTTAGGGTTTAGGGTTTAGGGTTTAGGGTTTAGGGTTTAGGGTTTAGGGTTTAGGGTTTAGGGTTTAGGGTTTAGGGTTTAGGGTTTAGGGTTTAGGGTTTAGGGTTTAGGGTTTAGGGTTTAGGGTTTAGGGTTTAGGGTTTAGGGTTTAGGGTTTAGGGTTTAGGGTTTAGGGTTTAGGGTTTAGGGTTTAGGGTTTAGGGTTTAGGGTTTAGGGTTTAGGGTTTAGGGTTTAGGGTTTAGGGTTTAGGGTTTAGGGTTTAGGGTTTAGGGTTTAGGGTTTAGGGTTTAGGGTTTAGGGTTTAGGGTTTAGGGTTTAGGGTTTAGGGTTTAGGGTTTAGGGTTTAGGGTTTAGGGTTTAGGGTTTAGGGTTTAGGGTTTAGGGTTTAGGGTTTAGGGTTTAGGGTTTAGGGTTTAGGGTTTAGGGTTTAGGGTTTAGGGTTTAGGGTTTAGGGTTTAGGGTTTAGGGTTTAGGGTTTAGGGTTTAGGGTTTAGGGTTTAGGGTTTAGGGTTTAGGGTTTAGGGTTTAGGGTTTAGGGTTTAGGGTTTAGGGTTTAGGGTTTAGGGTTTAGGGTTTAGGGTTTAGGGTTTAGGGTTTAGGGTTTAGGGTTTAGGGTTTAGGGTTTAGGGTTTAGGGTTTAGGGTTTAGGGTTTAGGGTTTAGGGTTTAGGGTTTAGGGTTTAGGGTTTAGGGTTTAGGGTTTAGGGTTTAGGGTTTAGGGTTTAGGGTTTAGGGTTTAGGGTTTAGGGTTTAGGGTTTAGGGTTTAGGGTTTAGGGTTTAGGGTTTAGGGTTTAGGGTTTAGGGTTTAGGGTTTAGGGTTTAGGGTTTAGGGTTTAGGGTTTAGGGTTTAGGGTTTAGGGTTTAGGGTTTAGGGTTTAGGGTTTAGGGTTTAGGGTTTAGGGTTTAGGGTTTAGGGTTTAGGGTTTAGGGTTTAGGGTTTAGGGTTTAGGGTTTAGGGTTTAGGGTTTAGGGTTTAGGGTTTAGGGTTTAGGGTTTAGGGTTTAGGGTTTAGGGTTTAGGGTTTAGGGTTTAGGGTTTAGGGTTTAGGGTTTAGGGTTTAGGGTTTAGGGTTTAGGGTTTAGGGTTTAGGGTTTAGGGTTTAGGGTTTAGGGTTTAGGGTTTAGGGTTTAGGGTTTAGGGTTTAGGGTTTAGGGTTTAGGGTTTAGGGTTTAGGGTTTAGGGTTTAGGGTTTAGGGTTTAGGGTTTAGGGTTTAGGGTTTAGGGTTTAGGGTTTAGGGTTTAGGGTTTAGGGTTTAGGGTTTAGGGTTTAGGGTTTAGGGTTTAGGGTTTAGGGTTTAGGGTTTAGGGTTTAGGGTTTAGGGTTTAGGGTTTAGGGTTTAGGGTTTAGGGTTTAGGGTTTAGGGTTTAGGGTTTAGGGTTTAGGGTTTAGGGTTTAGGGTTTAGGGTTTAGGGTTTAGGGTTTAGGGTTTAGGGTTTAGGGTTTAGGGTTTAGGGTTTAGGGTTTAGGGTTTAGGGTTTAGGGTTTAGGGTTTAGGGTTTAGGGTTTAGGGTTTAGGGTTTAGGGTTTAGGGTTTAGGGTTTAGGGTTTAGGGTTTAGGGTTTAGGGTTTAGGGTTTAGGGTTTAGGGTTTAGGGTTTAGGGTTTAGGGTTTAGGGTTTAGGGTTTAGGGTTTAGGGTTTAGGGTTTAGGGTTTAGGGTTTAGGGTTTAGGGTTTAGGGTTTAGGGTTTAGGGTTTAGGGTTTAGGGTTTAGGGTTTAGGGTTTAGGGTTTAGGGTTTAGGGTTTAGGGTTTAGGGTTTAGGGTTTAGGGTTTAGGGTTTAGGGTTTAGGGTTTAGGGTTTAGGGTTTAGGGTTTAGGGTTTAGGGTTTAGGGTTTAGGGTTTAGGGTTTAGGGTTTAGGGTTTAGGGTTTAGGGTTTAGGGTTTAGGGTTTAGGGTTTAGGGTTTAGGGTTTAGGGTTTAGGGTTTAGGGTTTAGGGTTTAGGGTTTAGGGTTTAGGGTTTAGGGTTTAGGGTTTAGGGTTTAGGGTTTAGGGTTTAGGGTTTAGGGTTTAGGGTTTAGGGTTTAGGGTTTAGGGTTTAGGGTTTAGGGTTTAGGGTTTAGGGTTTAGGGTTTAGGGTTTAGGGTTTAGGGTTTAGGGTTTAGGGTTTAGGGTTTAGGGTTTAGGGTTTAGGGTTTAGGGTTTAGGGTTTAGGGTTTAGGGTTTAGGGTTTAGGGTTTAGGGTTTAGGGTTTAGGGTTTAGGGTTTAGGGTTTAGGGTTTAGGGTTTAGGGTTTAGGGTTTAGGGTTTAGGGTTTAGGGTTTAGGGTTTAGGGTTTAGGGTTTAGGGTTTAGGGTTTAGGGTTTAGGGTTTAGGGTTTAGGGTTTAGGGTTTAGGGTTTAGGGTTTAGGGTTTAGGGTTTAGGGTTTAGGGTTTAGGGTTTAGGGTTTAGGGTTTAGGGTTTAGGGTTTAGGGTTTAGGGTTTAGGGTTTAGGGTTTAGGGTTTAGGGTTTAGGGTTTAGGGTTTAGGGTTTAGGGTTTAGGGTTTAGGGTTTAGGGTTTAGGGTTTAGGGTTTAGGGTTTAGGGTTTAGGGTTTAGGGTTTAGGGTTTAGGGTTTAGGGTTTAGGGTTTAGGGTTTAGGGTTTAGGGTTTAGGGTTTAGGGTTTAGGGTTTAGGGTTTAGGGTTTAGGGTTTAGGGTTTAGGGTTTAGGGTTTAGGGTTTAGGGTTTAGGGTTTAGGGTTTAGGGTTTAGGGTTTAGGGTTTAGGGTTTAGGGTTTAGGGTTTAGGGTTTAGGGTTTAGGGTTTAGGGTTTAGGGTTTAGGGTTTAGGGTTTAGGGTTTAGGGTTTAGGGTTTAGGGTTTAGGGTTTAGGGTTTAGGGTTTAGGGTTTAGGGTTTAGGGTTTAGGGTTTAGGGTTTAGGGTTTAGGGTTTAGGGTTTAGGGTTTAGGGTTTAGGGTTTAGGGTTTAGGGTTTAGGGTTTAGGGTTTAGGGTTTAGGGTTTAGGGTTTAGGGTTTAGGGTTTAGGGTTTAGGGTTTAGGGTTTAGGGTTTAGGGTTTAGGGTTTAGGGTTTAGGGTTTAGGGTTTAGGGTTTAGGGTTTAGGGTTTAGGGTTTAGGGTTTAGGGTTTAGGGTTTAGGGTTTAGGGTTTAGGGTTTAGGGTTTAGGGTTTAGGGTTTAGGGTTTAGGGTTTAGGGTTTAGGGTTTAGGGTTTAGGGTTTAGGGTTTAGGGTTTAGGGTTTAGGGTTTAGGGTTTAGGGTTTAGGGTTTAGGGTTTAGGGTTTAGGGTTTAGGGTTTAGGGTTTAGGGTTTAGGGTTTAGGGTTTAGGGTTTAGGGTTTAGGGTTTAGGGTTTAGGGTTTAGGGTTTAGGGTTTAGGGTTTAGGGTTTAGGGTTTAGGGTTTAGGGTTTAGGGTTTAGGGTTTAGGGTTTAGGGTTTAGGGTTTAGGGTTTAGGGTTTAGGGTTTAGGGTTTAGGGTTTAGGGTTTAGGGTTTAGGGTTTAGGGTTTAGGGTTTAGGGTTTAGGGTTTAGGGTTTAGGGTTTAGGGTTTAGGGTTTAGGGTTTAGGGTTTAGGGTTTAGGGTTTAGGGTTTAGGGTTTAGGGTTTAGGGTTTAGGGTTTAGGGTTTAGGGTTTAGGGTTTAGGGTTTAGGGTTTAGGGTTTAGGGTTTAGGGTTTAGGGTTTAGGGTTTAGGGTTTAGGGTTTAGGGTTTAGGGTTTAGGGTTTAGGGTTTAGGGTTTAGGGTTTAGGGTTTAGGGTTTAGGGTTTAGGGTTTAGGGTTTAGGGTTTAGGGTTTAGGGTTTAGGGTTTAGGGTTTAGGGTTTAGGGTTTAGGGTTTAGGGTTTAGGGTTTAGGGTTTAGGGTTTAGGGTTTAGGGTTTAGGGTTTAGGGTTTAGGGTTTAGGGTTTAGGGTTTAGGGTTTAGGGTTTAGGGTTTAGGGTTTAGGGTTTAGGGTTTAGGGTTTAGGGTTTAGGGTTTAGGGTTTAGGGTTTAGGGTTTAGGGTTTAGGGTTTAGGGTTTAGGGTTTAGGGTTTAGGGTTTAGGGTTTAGGGTTTAGGGTTTAGGGTTTAGGGTTTAGGGTTTAGGGTTTAGGGTTTAGGGTTTAGGGTTTAGGGTTTAGGGTTTAGGGTTTAGGGTTTAGGGTTTAGGGTTTAGGGTTTAGGGTTTAGGGTTTAGGGTTTAGGGTTTAGGGTTTAGGGTTTAGGGTTTAGGGTTTAGGGTTTAGGGTTTAGGGTTTAGGGTTTAGGGTTTAGGGTTTAGGGTTTAGGGTTTAGGGTTTAGGGTTTAGGGTTTAGGGTTTAGGGTTTAGGGTTTAGGGTTTAGGGTTTAGGGTTTAGGGTTTAGGGTTTAGGGTTTAGGGTTTAGGGTTTAGGGTTTAGGGTTTAGGGTTTAGGGTTTAGGGTTTAGGGTTTAGGGTTTAGGGTTTAGGGTTTAGGGTTTAGGGTTTAGGGTTTAGGGTTTAGGGTTTAGGGTTTAGGGTTTAGGGTTTAGGGTTTAGGGTTTAGGGTTTAGGGTTTAGGGTTTAGGGTTTAGGGTTTAGGGTTTAGGGTTTAGGGTTTAGGGTTTAGGGTTTAGGGTTTAGGGTTTAGGGTTTAGGGTTTAGGGTTTAGGGTTTAGGGTTTAGGGTTTAGGGTTTAGGGTTTAGGGTTTAGGGTTTAGGGTTTAGGGTTTAGGGTTTAGGGTTTAGGGTTTAGGGTTTAGGGTTTAGGGTTTAGGGTTTAGGGTTTAGGGTTTAGGGTTTAGGGTTTAGGGTTTAGGGTTTAGGGTTTAGGGTTTAGGGTTTAGGGTTTAGGGTTTAGGGTTTAGGGTTTAGGGTTTAGGGTTTAGGGTTTAGGGTTTAGGGTTTAGGGTTTAGGGTTTAGGGTTTAGGGTTTAGGGTTTAGGGTTTAGGGTTTAGGGTTTAGGGTTTAGGGTTTAGGGTTTAGGGTTTAGGGTTTAGGGTTTAGGGTTTAGGGTTTAGGGTTTAGGGTTTAGGGTTTAGGGTTTAGGGTTTAGGGTTTAGGGTTTAGGGTTTAGGGTTTAGGGTTTAGGGTTTAGGGTTTAGGGTTTAGGGTTTAGGGTTTAGGGTTTAGGGTTTAGGGTTTAGGGTTTAGGGTTTAGGGTTTAGGGTTTAGGGTTTAGGGTTTAGGGTTTAGGGTTTAGGGTTTAGGGTTTAGGGTTTAGGGTTTAGGGTTTAGGGTTTAGGGTTTAGGGTTTAGGGTTTAGGGTTTAGGGTTTAGGGTTTAGGGTTTAGGGTTTAGGGTTTAGGGTTTAGGGTTTAGGGTTTAGGGTTTAGGGTTTAGGGTTTAGGGTTTAGGGTTTAGGGTTTAGGGTTTAGGGTTTAGGGTTTAGGGTTTAGGGTTTAGGGTTTAGGGTTTAGGGTTTAGGGTTTAGGGTTTAGGGTTTAGGGTTTAGGGTTTAGGGTTTAGGGTTTAGGGTTTAGGGTTTAGGGTTTAGGGTTTAGGGTTTAGGGTTTAGGGTTTAGGGTTTAGGGTTTAGGGTTTAGGGTTTAGGGTTTAGGGTTTAGGGTTTAGGGTTTAGGGTTTAGGGTTTAGGGTTTAGGGTTTAGGGTTTAGGGTTTAGGGTTTAGGGTTTAGGGTTTAGGGTTTAGGGTTTAGGGTTTAGGGTTTAGGGTTTAGGGTTTAGGGTTTAGGGTTTAGGGTTTAGGGTTTAGGGTTTAGGGTTTAGGGTTTAGGGTTTAGGGTTTAGGGTTTAGGGTTTAGGGTTTAGGGTTTAGGGTTTAGGGTTTAGGGTTTAGGGTTTAGGGTTTAGGGTTTAGGGTTTAGGGTTTAGGGTTTAGGGTTTAGGGTTTAGGGTTTAGGGTTTAGGGTTTAGGGTTTAGGGTTTAGGGTTTAGGGTTTAGGGTTTAGGGTTTAGGGTTTAGGGTTTAGGGTTTAGGGTTTAGGGTTTAGGGTTTAGGGTTTAGGGTTTAGGGTTTAGGGTTTAGGGTTTAGGGTTTAGGGTTTAGGGTTTAGGGTTTAGGGTTTAGGGTTTAGGGTTTAGGGTTTAGGGTTTAGGGTTTAGGGTTTAGGGTTTAGGGTTTAGGGTTTAGGGTTTAGGGTTTAGGGTTTAGGGTTTAGGGTTTAGGGTTTAGGGTTTAGGGTTTAGGGTTTAGGGTTTAGGGTTTAGGGTTTAGGGTTTAGGGTTTAGGGTTTAGGGTTTAGGGTTTAGGGTTTAGGGTTTAGGGTTTAGGGTTTAGGGTTTAGGGTTTAGGGTTTAGGGTTTAGGGTTTAGGGTTTAGGGTTTAGGGTTTAGGGTTTAGGGTTTAGGGTTTAGGGTTTAGGGTTTAGGGTTTAGGGTTTAGGGTTTAGGGTTTAGGGTTTAGGGTTTAGGGTTTAGGGTTTAGGGTTTAGGGTTTAGGGTTTAGGGTTTAGGGTTTAGGGTTTAGGGTTTAGGGTTTAGGGTTTAGGGTTTAGGGTTTAGGGTTTAGGGTTTAGGGTTTAGGGTTTAGGGTTTAGGGTTTAGGGTTTAGGGTTTAGGGTTTAGGGTTTAGGGTTTAGGGTTTAGGGTTTAGGGTTTAGGGTTTAGGGTTTAGGGTTTAGGGTTTAGGGTTTAGGGTTTAGGGTTTAGGGTTTAGGGTTTAGGGTTTAGGGTTTAGGGTTTAGGGTTTAGGGTTTAGGGTTTAGGGTTTAGGGTTTAGGGTTTAGGGTTTAGGGTTTAGGGTTTAGGGTTTAGGGTTTAGGGTTTAGGGTTTAG